>CM052168.1:1548160-1636956 GCA_028455555.1 Augochlorella aurata | reverse complement strand
GAGAGAGAGAGAGAGAGAGAGAGAGAGAGAGAGAGAGAGCGTGAGGGAGGGAGGGAGTCAAACACGATATTCTGTTGTAATTTCTATTTTACTTTTAAATCCCTCATTATACAGATTTTGTTGGAGCTTCCGCCGTCGTCGGACCAGCTGATGAAAGTTTATAGCTGCTGAATGCCTGCGCGTTTTAGCGTAAAACGTGGAAACGCTTCTGTTCAAGTTTTAATGCGTCGCTGCGTGTAATATGTTTCTATGCGCGGCGTATTTAAAAATTAAGCTTCCCGATGGAGAGAGAGGTTTCGAACGCGCGGATCGAAATAAACTGGATGGGGTATTCAGAACTGTCTGCCTGCCGAATGCCGATTCATTATGTCCTGATCAGATAATTTGATACTGCACTTTTCTGCAACGTCGTGTACGCAGTTTTATAGGAACTTTCGGTTTTAATCTAATATTTATTTCAACGATGTTAACGTAGTTCGTTTTGGAAAAATTGTATAAAAAAAATTGAATTGACTGTAAAATTGGTGTATTTATGATAATGGTAAATGGTACAAAAGGTAAAGTAAATTCTGCGTTCTTCTACAACATTTTGCATCTAGGTTTGTGAGAATCTTCGATTTTAATATAATTGTTGGTGCGTCACGGCGTCGTCAGTAATAGCGACGAATTGTGACGTTATAGGTGTGGACTGTATAGATGAAGACCGGACTTTAGATCACAGAAAAACTTATTTATTTAACCTCTGACTATATACACCTTCTAACGGGAGGTCTTAGTGCCTCGATTTCTAATACAACTCTGCTATGTACACTTGATCGGAGGTCTTAATGCCTCGCTTGTTGTTCCAACTCTGGTTTCAAAAAATATTCTGTCTCAAAGGTAAACTGCTGCCCCTCCCATGCATTTCTAATACTCGCTGATTGGTTTCCCTTGATTTTGACAAGAATCAATCAGCGAGTCAATATGAAAAAAACACTTCCCTTGCGCCTTAGCACATGTTCCTGGGCAGTTGCTGGTGTGTGGAAGGTGGGAGCGACAGCAATGTTTTGGCAAAGAAGGGAAAGTTCCACCAGGTGTGATTTCGTTAATGCGTCTGCTATCAGAATTATATGTAATATTTCCATCAATTGCGCATGGCTTCATTGTAGAATCAATTAATTCTGCTTCTTTTTTGCTTACAACTTAAGCATCTCGTAAAATCATGCGACAGTCTAAAGTCTAAACCATTTGCTGCGTCAACGTCAAGACAGCTCCAAGTTGATGCATCGCATCTAGTATTTTGATGCACGGAACGCTGTAATTTCGCATCGAATCTAAATCACAAAAATAGGAAATCGTTTGTAGGATAATGTCATGAGACTCGCTTTAAAACTCTGAAGCCTCTTCAGTGTTTCGAGCGATTTTAAAGTGCTCGCGCATGAAATTTTGTCACAGCTAGTTAATGATCAAAGCGACGCTGGTTCGTTCGTTTTTTTATAAGGGCTGACATCGCGTGGAATGCCTTCGCACGTAAGGGAAGCCAGAAAACGGTCAGTGTTATCGGATTCCATGCGTGCCGTACGCAGAGGCATTGATTGCTGGTGCTGACCGCACAATCATTTTATCCTCTCCAACCCTCTCTTCGCCGTACTATTCCACGGTCCTCGTGCCGTGACAGCGATCGACAAATCCCCGTGTCGAAGCCAGACCTCGCTGCAGGTTTTGTTGCTCCCGTCTATTTTCGTCAATTTCATTTTTTTTCGAAACAGCATGACCCTTGAACTTCTGTCATAGCGCGCGCCGAGGGCATGGAAATGAAATGATTAAAAAATAATTATTTTTAACGGAATGTAATTTACGGACCGGTGAGTGTCAATTAATATTTCGAGATAGTAATTCAAAGAGAAATTTAAATTGTATCCTCTTTAATTCGCTATTACTTATCCTTTATTGTTTCTTTAATACAATCGATTATTTGACATCTTTAAACATCGTAACAGTAATAGAAAATATAATAAGCAGTATCATTTTTAAAAACGCCACAATTATATTTCGTCGTAGAGATCATAATATGTACGCAATTTTTGTATTAGCATGTTCGGTGCATATTTCACTTTCTGTGTTTTACTATCACTAAACGAAATATCATGATTTATGATATCATTTGCTAAAATCGTAGCTTTTTAAAAGTCATTCTACAAATATAGGAAGCAGTATCTAATGTTTTCAGAAGAAAATCTCTTTCGCAATTTATAAACTGCGCGTACATTTTATAAATCGAAATTTAAACGTGTAATTTAAAAAGCAATTATTTTACTTGATTAAATTTTTTAAGAACGAGAAAAAGTATTACATCCACACAATTATGCTTTTCACGTTTATCAATATAGAAATACTAATGGTACAGAAGATTTCTCACGTTAATTCTATCAAACATGTCGTGAGGATCTTAATCTTTCCAATGATAAACTATTCAAAACACATGTGTTTCCAGATTGATAATAATCAAATATCCAATCAAATTGAAAATAACTAATTGGGCGATAACCTTTATGATTCGCAATTACATCCCGCAGAGAAATGTCGTTCGCATGTTCGATTAAAAACAGGCAACATTGGTTTGTATAAGCATTTTTTATTTTCCACGCGTGTGGAACCTAATCTAAGATAACGTCTAATTTATTTAAATACTGAAGTATATATTAAAATTCTATGTCCCATCTCGCGTTTTGCACAAGTCATACGGATGCCATCCGAGATACGTTGATTTGCGTGTAACTAGTTATGCAAATGCACGTGCGGGAGGGACAGAAGAAAAAATTCTATATGCAGAATGTTGCGCAGTTAAGCACACCTGCGGTCGCGTGGAAAGCACGGCGGAGAAGGCGATACTGGCTCGAAACTAGGACAGAAAGTAGATACGTCCGCGATGATTAGATTACAGGCTCTGAATCAATGGAATGTGCTCGCGGAACTTATGAATCGCAGTTTGTCGAGCACGTAACACGCGACGAGAAATTACGTTCTCGATGCGGATACGGACAGTTTCTGCAAGGCTTTCTGGGAAATTTCTTGGCATTCGCGGGTTCGGCCGTTAGCGACTGCAATGGCCGAGCAAAAATCGCAAAAGCTGGGTAGAACGCGAGGCTGTTAACCAATATTCCCGCTTTCGGCACCGGCAGGATTTAAACCCCGACGGTTCGCGTATGGAAATTTATGAGACTATTTCGCATGTAAGCACTAACCAGGTGTGGCTACACATAAATTTCACATCCTCGCGCGTATATTTCAGACCCTTCACCCTCTGCTCCTCCGTTTTACTCGGTAGGTGTGGACCAACTTACCAGAAGTTACCTTCCCGGTATCCACTTCTCTCCGCCGCCCCCGCCTTCAAATTCCTATCTCTCTCTCTTACACTTTTGCTTTCTACCGTGGCTCTATCTTCGCAACTACACTCCCACCCCTCTTTCTTCCGCTTGAACCTTGCTCGTCTTATCCGTGTACACGCTATAGTTAACCCTCTCTCTTATTCTTCGCCCCGAGATCGTATACCTAAATCACCCCCGACTACTCCGGAACACCGAGGCGCCTTTCTAATTGCTCCACGCTACGTTTAAATTACTTAAACCCCCACCTCAAATTAGTTTCAGATAGGCGAAAAGAATGACGCGTTCGCCGCACAGCGCCGGCGCGGCGTGTTCGAAGAACGCCGAAGAATCTCGCCGGGAATGCTAATTTAAGCCGGATCCCTAGGTTATGTCCAGGAATCGTTATTTCCTTGCAACGATTGTCTAATTCTCGCGGTCCAATTTGGAAAAACCGTTCTGGATCGACCGCTCTTACCCGTTCCTCACGAATTTCATTATTATGGAGGTGTTCTAGTATAATGAGCGTTTTTCTTTAACTTCCTTGCAGATTTTTTCGCGAGGAAACTATAACACGTTTCGCAGTGGTGTTTACTAACTTCATTCATAAATGTTACAACAACATTTATGAAGTTGGTAGATTCAAGAAATTAAAAATAGGAGTACTTTGAAACATAGAAGAATTTAAAAAAAATGGTCCAACGGTGACCACGATTGCGGCAATTTTATTTGTCTGAAATGAAAAAAACGTGTAAGATAATTAGTATGAATTTAACTATTACAAGAACTGGAGAAAAAACAAAAGGTCGATAATTTAAAAAATTGGGACAGTTTTGAAATTTGCTTACCCATTTTTCTTTTTCATTTTTTAATGTCGCGAGGTTAGACAAGTATAAAACATTAGAATTTTGAGTTGGTTCCAGTTCGAACGATAGACATAAGTATATTTAATATACTCCAAAGTTTTGAAGGTAAAGATTTACAGTAGAATACTCCCTTGAGGAACTTCCCTAAGCTGTCAACCTTGACTTTCGTACAATCTTTATGCAACAGGGTACTTCATCGAATATTTAATATTTTCCGTTACACTTGCTACATGAAAATATTACTCAAAAATTGTCACACATATTTATAAAGAAGTTATATGAGTATAAAGACATATATTATATAATATATAATTTAAACTTGAAACTTCAAGAACGATAGGATGATTAAGTAGAATACATGAAATTATATATTGTATTTAATAATTAATATTCAAAATTAATGGATTTAAGGGTACTATTCTCATTAATTGACTTCGCTGATCGCATACCTTTTTCCATATAAAAAATTGATATAAGGTTATTAATCAATAATGAAGTTAATTAATCATTAAGACATTGCATACACACACGACTTTATTAAATTCTCCACATGTTTACTATTTTGCCAAATCACTAAAATATTTGTTTCTAAATTGAGAACGATGTGCAAAGAAAGTAATATCACGTTATAGTAGTATATTATGGAGAGTACTTAACGGCGACAATACTTGTCCGTTATGTTCTGAGCAATAATTTGGGACGCCATGATCAATGTGTCATGTATGAGATAACATTATAATTAGAAATGTGGAACTTTTGCATATAGTTCTAATTTATAGTTTGCCAACGTGGACGTTACTACCAACCTGTGGGCGTTGAGGAAAGGTGGCTTTAATTTCAGTTCCTAATTACTTTATTTTTCTCGTTTCTAATCTTACCTTATAAAATTAAATCATACGCACAACTACACTTGTAACAAATAACAACTAGACTTTATTACAAAGTCAAAATTATTTGACTTTACAATTGTCAGAAACAACAGTTGAAGAAAAATGTATTTCCCAATTAAAGAGCCTTAATAGGTACATAGTGAAATAATACATTTAGATTCCTCTGAAAGTCCTGTTTTACATTTCACACATTAATATTTTACATAAACACAGACTTGTAGCGATGAATAGATTTTGATGGAAAATCAAAATTAAGTAGAAAGTACTTTCTGTCTTTAATAATTTCATCAGATTCAAAATAATGCATTAATATTTTTAAATTATTTTAATGTTTCTACACTCAATCTAATCATGATGAATACTGAAAGGAGACGTTGAATAAGGAAGACATTAAAGCACGGGCGTGGGAACTTTTTCCAAGAATAACCGAAAAGTTATAACAAGACTGCGTATTATACATACTTATGTAAAAAAATCGTAAATCAAATTAAACGCAGTGGCAGAATTTAAAGATAACGTTATTTTATGTGCAATTCATTAAAACTATTAAGAAAATAAATAAGTATCTATATAGCTCCAGCATCTTGAAATAAATGCTAACAATTTTGCATAAAAATCCGCAGTCTAGTTACAACATTACGAAGCCGGAGCTCCTGCCAGAACACGACCGTAGAATTATTAGCCAATTGTTAATAATTCCAAGCACACAGTCGTTTACTCGGCAACCGATAATGCGCGGCGATATTTCATTCACGTCGAAGACTTTTATTGCTATTTATTCGAGTCGAACGAAGATGAAACAGAGGCGGAGCAATTTTTATAAGCGCTTCAAAGGGGCATAGAAGCAAATATTTGCCGCATTCGAAACAGTTGTTGCGGGAGCCGGCCGGTGCAAAGGTAACCATCGCCGTAATATTTCTTGGACGGAAACATTTTTCCAGGCAAACGAGCAAACGGACTTCTTATTGCCGGGTCTTAATACTGCCGTGGATAATTAGAGGGGCTGGCTGGGAACCGCGGGGTATCCGCGTATTTTTCATTGGCAGCGATTCCGTATCCGGCGAGCGGAGACGCGACAAAGGAACAATTATCGAACTGTGAATTAACGTTAGGCATATTGAGCAATCTCACGTGGAATCAGCCGGAGGCGTCTGGAGACGTCCTCATCTCGGGCAAAACCGAGCAAAGGGATGAAACGCACGACTGCGACCAATCACGTTCGCAATTAAAGGCAAAGCTGTAGCCGCAAGGGAAACTCGCAGGAGGAAGGGACGGAAACGTATCTCGTACATGTTCCCCCTTGGCGCAACAACGACATACTCTCCGGGCGTCCTTTTAAATACGTGACCTGTAAATAATTGCATGAAGGGACAAAGCACGTGCACAACTGGACCTCCAGTGTACCAAGAGTATACCGTTACACTATGTTAGCTGATGACGCGCGCGCACATCTACCCGCGGCCGTGTACCTACATACAACCGAGGCCGTTTTCTTTCTTCCTTTCATCTGTTTCTTTGTATCCGTTCGGCTTTGTCTTCGTTCGGCCTTCGGTTCCTCCTTCGGGCGAATGTTATGTACCGTGGTGTACCGTGGTTGTAGCATGCTGCGGTGTACTGTGCTACGCTAGCCTGACCGTACACTCCGGTTCTCCTTGCTCCCTACTCAACGTGATTAGAGCCCCTTGAGAAAATGTCACTGCAACAGGATTCCTAAAGTTACTCGGCACACTTGCCGGCCTCGGAGGACCGTGCCGGTGCCACATAAACATAACTGTTCGTATGCGTTTCGTATCGGTGAAAGAGCCGGCGACTATCTTATAGATAGGAGGGACGGTAATAGCGCCGCGACCTATACCGCGTGCTTGGGGTAAACAGTTTCTGAATATAGCCTTGATGGGAGTGCTGGTTTTTATGCGCCAAAGTGTCGCGACACTCGCTGTTGCAACATTTAACAAATGAAATATCTAGGCTGCGCCATGGTCACAAAGATATGGTTTCGTATCTGGCTACCGAAGACATCCCACGCATACAAGTTTTATTTTTCTAGCTATAATTCTGGCTTAGTGGACAAGAATTGTCGTTGGTTATTGTTAAACTTACAGTGAGCATTCATATTGGCTTTCAAGCATTGGGTAGTGGAGCCGGTTACTGCGGGGTTACCAATAGGATGGGGTAAAAATAGATTTCTCAGATGGTAAATAGGCTATACATATTTTGTATCTCCTCATGTAATACAGTACATGATAATTATCATGTAATTACATACGGAAGTAGTATTTCAAATATATAACTATTGTTTCAAAAAAGTCAGAATACAAATATTTATAGCATAGTCATTATTTGAAAAATCTATTTTTCCCGAGACCTGGATCAGGGTTATGTTACCTCGTCTTTGGTTTATTTTCGGGCAATTGTTTTGATTTGTTACTCAAAAGTAAACAGAATAAAAGTATAAAACGATTTCATATATCTTTTACGATAAATATAAAGTTAATTACGCCACTACAATGGCATAATACTCTACTCTAGCCTACACAACATTTTAAGTGTTTATTGATTCAGTAATTTCATGTTCAGAAAACTGTTCCTTATGAATACACGATTTTGGCAGTTTTGAGAATTGCGTTATACAATAGTAACTTTATTTTTAGCACCTTTCTGAGCATTTCTTTTCATTTTGACATTACTGTGCAATAAGTACAGATATAATTCAGATATATGCACATGTAGCATATTTATTCTATTATATCGTCTTTAAATCTTTCTACTACGTGAGATTTATTTTTATATGTATGTTGATTCACTAATTATTTTCTTCAGCAGAACATTCTGTACTTTCCTATTCAGAAAATTCTTGTTGTAACATTTTTGTAACTTGAAATTCTTGGTATTGGCAACATATACACTTCGATATGTACACAATTCATCATAATTTTAACTCTATACTACATATATTTTTGCATCAACTAGATATATCTTAACTAGATAGTGATTACGTGTATATTAATGACCAAAATAAATGAATGAAACTTAAAACAATTAAACGGTCCCAGGAATTTAAGTTCACCTTTTAGACTTTTATTTCTTACAATTAAATAAGAGACGATTTTTATTTTATACAAAGATCGTCTCTCGAAGCATACCATTTGCTGCAAGTTCTAAACATTTCCGTGTAACACAGAAATGCCGGTATTACTAAGTATACGAATAACTTCGTGGTTCAGCATATTTCAGCAATAGCGAAAGAGGCGAGGGTGTTTATCGTACACATACTACACGCGTTGAAAAGTTGCAAGTGTAAGTATCCGAATAATTTCGCGAGCCTGTATGCGGCTCGGCCGCAGACGAATTACAAACGTTCCTCTTTTTCTTTAACGCCGACGCGATTCGTATTAATTAACAAAGCGATTTCCGGGAGCGCGTGTAACGATTATACCAAAGACCAGTCTGCATTTATACTTGACGCACAATAGCCGTCCGAGCACGCATTCGCGGCTGTACGCGTGCAATCGATGTTTTGTAATCGAACGCTGCGTTCTGTCGGATTTACTGCTATTATTTTTTAATTACATTTCGTGGATCACATTTGTATCTCCGTTCTGCCGATACGCAGTCGCACTTTTGTAAGGGAATCTCGTTTCAGCGGCGCGGCGCGTTGCGGAACACGGTTTTAATTTTCATTAAATTCGATACTCCCGTGTTTTGAACCCATAACCTCGGTTGTGTGAATGCTCCGAATGATATCGTGTGCGAACTGCGTGCGTGTACGTACACATATGCGTATATGCACGCATGTATCTCTGGCTTATAGCCTGGTGCCAGGGGAAGGAGCACCAGACTGGAGAACCGCAACCTAGTTGTACAGCCATTCTGCAATCCCGGAAATCAAAACCGACCATTTCTCGCGGTCGATCGTGACGCAGAAACGCCGCTAATGCTAAATGAATCGATAATTATCGATACTCTGCGCAATTTCGAGAAATATCAATTCTCGATAATGTCCAATCGTACGCTCTTGATTCAATTTGCCGATTGATCACGATTTCGTAGTGGACCAACCTTAAGAAACGTAAACCGTCGTAATCGCCGCTAAAGTTACAGGTCTTTGACAAAATCCTAGATTGAAGAAAGAGTTCCGAAAAACTCTTTTCAAATCAGATCATGTTCTGGTTAATCCGAGCATGCTAGGATTTATGTAAAATAGAAATTTTGAGCGCGAATCTCACGAAATAGAAGCCATTTGGAAATATCTGCCTTTCTCTAATAATTCGAATAATTTGGAAGTAATGTATCAATAATACTCATTTTTTCTGACTCAAATTTTAGAAAACGTAGACCTAATTTTGTCGTAATACATTTTGCATAAACTCCACTGTCTCGTTTTGTTATACCAAATTTTTCTCTTTAACCATGCCACTTTCACTGCACTAGCTAGGAACGATATGAATTTCGAAACAATCCAATGCAAAATTAAAATATTGGGTTGTCTGGAAAGTGGTTTCGTTCTTTGACAAGAAAATTAAAGACGACTTTTTAATGTTTAGAGTAAAAAACTATTTTGTTTTTATTGGCAAAATACTGAATCAAGTGTTTTTCTAACACTCTTACAAAACGAAATTTCTTTGAAAACCGAAACAACTTTTCGAACGATTCAATAGCTTCGTTGCAATGCTATTTATCTTCTTCCCAAACATAATTAATATAATATCATTTTCGTCATAAGTGCCTAAAATCCATGGTCTAGTTATATTATTCCATCGCATGCTCACAAAACTAATCGAAATTCGCATTAAACTAGTTGGAAATGGTACAAATTTCGAGACGGCCTAATAGAAAATGAAAATGGTCCCATTGTAATATCTCCAGATTCGTTCTAATTGCAAGTTCGTGCGCAACAGTTTCCTCGAAGATTTCTCGAACAGAAATTTCAGTTCGGTCCGTTTAGTAAAAGAGAAAAAGGGAGGAGTAGAGGAGCAAGAGACCGGAGAAAATACAAGAGAGATGCGCATCCCGTTCTAACAGAGGATTCGCTTCGCCACGAAACGTTTTTGCGAATTCATACCGAGAAATCTCCAGGCGACTACATTTTTCTCTACCTCGACTATAATCGTAGCGCACCGAATTCGCGTTGTTCCGCTTATTCTCTCTCTTCTCTCTCTCTCTCTCTCTCTCTCTCTCTCTCTCTCTCTCTCTCTCTCTCGACGTGTGTGTGTGTGCGCGCGCGCGTGTGCTTCTTTCTGTCGCGCATGCGACGTCGCGAAAACCAATTCGTGGTTTGATATGAATGGATATCTGAACATCCCGTCAAAATGCGAAATTGTCGACGCTTATGTAGACGGAGACGCAGGGCAAAAAGAGCGGCGGCGTCGTGATGCGGTTTCAACGATAATTCGTCGCGGGCTGAGTTGAAATTTATTTTATTTGCCTATCGGTGGGTTGCGCCGCGCCATCTTGTTCCATGGCACACTTGACAGAAATAAAGAAAGAGAGAGGAAGAGAGAAAAACGGTCCGTCCCGTGAGACTCGAGGCGTCTCATTAGGCACGATTCAGTGTACCACACTCCGGCAGATCCTTGCCTTCCAGATTGTTCCATTTTCCTTCATACATATTTAAATTATTGAAATTGGAGCATTACCATATTTCATTGATTTATCGATGCCTCTTCTCAGCTCTTTCTTCCCTCCGCGCTCCCCTTCTTCTTTATCTCTTTTTTTCACGGTCTACTTTCTTTTTCAATATCTTTCCCTTTTCGCTTCCTTTTTTCTCCCTACCCCCTTTAGTGCTTGCGCTTCCTCTCGATATCGCCAGAATTATTTTCGTCCACCCAGCCATTCGATTATGATAAAGCAAGGTAAAGATAATGGATCTTGATATCGCGTCGCCGCTGTTCTCGCGATATCGACGCGTCCACGCCCTTTAAACTATTTTTTTATGACATATATTGCCCACTATTTTCAGTTACTATTTCAATCCAAATTTTGCTCATTTAGTACATATTGTATTAATATTTTTATTATTATCGTCAGGTACGAAACGAAATCTAAAAGGAAGTTTAATATACATACGCTAATACTTAAAAATCTTTTTTAAGTATTTTTCATTGTAAAAGAAGCTTTATGTGAATTTTTATTGCACAATTAGTTTATCTCTACGTTTAATCCTAGAACTGTCGGCTATTAAACGCGACAAATGTATATTGCTTCGTAACAGTGATGAGATTGCCTTTATTCAAACTCCGTACGATTCATATTGTAACATATGCTTGAGTAAAGAACTCCATCAGAATGTTTCTCATGCAAACATTTTTATCTTTTTAATAACTATAAGAGAAAAAGAATCAGAAACCAATAAATTTGAACTAGGTTAGTAGTTCATGTGTTAAAAATAAATAAACATGACTTTATCTTTACTTTTCGATCCATGTTCAGTCGTGTAAACACTACAATGCATACCTAAAATACAACAATCTGTTTTCTACTCAGGTAAGAATATCTCAAAATGAAAGTGAATACCTTTTCCCTTCTTTCTCTCTGTCAAAACATCAAAGTGCATCCGTCACTCAAGTTACACGAATTTTCGTTCCACACGGATTTCTTACACGAATAAAAATCGCTTGTGTAATTTAAAACAATCAATCTTCTTCAAGCATAAACTTGTTATCTTTATCACTTCAATTATTTAGAGGTTTGATTTCATTTTTGTTCTTAATGTAAGTTATTTTGATTAACTTTCCTTCAATAGTTTCTTCTAGTCAATTTTTGTCTCGTGGAAATATTTTATTAAATTTTGTGCAACTTCGAAGACTCCTTGAATATTTGGATCAATGTCTACAACGGCACTTCCAAATTTTTAGCTCAATCAAAGATTTAATGGCTGCGTAAATTGATATGGAGTATAAAAAATACCTCGTAAATAGTGTTATAATTGACCGCATAAGAAAGAAATTCTCATAAAAAGAGTATCGCGTAAATTGAGGAACGAGTATATATTATTCACAACTTAACACTAAGTTCCGCAGTTTAGATATGGAGTTCTGTGAATACTTACAGACTCAAAGTAACTTAATAAAACATCATAATGATATAGAAATATAAGAGATATGATATTTTGTCAAATTTTCGTTTAGATACGAGTAACAATGTAAAAGTTACGCTTTGAGTCTATAATTATGCTCAGCGCTATTAATAGTTGGTACGTTTACGAATCATGTCTGACTAAATGTAGATTGAAACTCTGTAGTCGAATCACCTGAAATACCTGCCACGCGAAAATAAATCTGTGCAGAAGGGTGGAGAGGAGGTATTGGCACTGCGGCGAGCACATGCAACCATAGTTGCCGAGGCTTTAACGATATTAGACTGCTTCTGTTCTAATGACCAAGGTAACCAGAATTCTCTCGCAGCACGCTTCGACGGGAGTTTACACCTTTACAACCAATAAAGCTGTGCCGGCGGAGGTGTTTGGGTCAATCCGGCCTCTGTCGACGGTTTGAAGACCGTCTTGCTCGTGGACTCCCGCCCATTTCCCTTGGTTCGACTCGAGTCTGGGTCGGCCCTCCCAGGTTACACCCTTCAAACAGAGGCGAACTGCTTCCAGTAACCGACGACAGATCGAACAACGGCTAAACAGCTTTACACCTATTTTATGGAGTCCGATATTGCATTTAGAATCGCGATAGGGCACGCTACCGCCCACCTAGTAACGACCGACAATGGGAATGTTATAACCACGCTGTGAAAATATTGGACCACGACACCGTGGAGACACGTACATAGGACAAACCTTCGAAAGTGGTTAAGGGACCGCGAACGAATAAACCGTTTATAGGTCTAGAGAGCTTGAATTTATGGCCAAGGAGTGGCAGTCTACGAGGAGCATGAACAGAAAGCAGCCTAGTTATTTCGATATTTGAGGACCGTAAAGCTCGCTTCTAATGAAAGAATTCTAGCGGAAGATACGGTACGTGACTCCGATATGAATTATCAATTAATCAGTTATTCTTACAACGGAACAAAATTATTTCCGGTGACCCCTTGTACGTATACAATTACGCACAATTTCCCAATTTGGCCAACACTTATGCTAACAACGATTTATTCATTCATGATTTTAATCAATTTAATAATCAAGTGTATGATGTCAGCTAAAATTTTCATTATTACTCTTGTATTACTATTATTGCTGTTATTGTTATTATTATTATTATTATTATTAATATTATTATATTGAATTTTTGTCGAAAAATTAAAAAGACATCTCGCTCGTTTATGCTAAATAAATTAAATCAAATTAAATTAAGTTACTAGAACGTGGGAAAAGTTTTTAAAATGTAAAGAAGCGATAGCTTTATTCAATCTTATTTTGCATTGAAGATTTCTGTAAAAAAATAATTATTAATGAGAAGTTTCGCTAACGTTTAGCCTCAGTACAGAAACTACCAAACTAGACAAAATGACTAACTCAGTTCCTGATATAATAAAAATATCTTTATGAGAAATTTGCAGATGCGCTTCTTTATTCAAGTGTGTATTAAAACTAGAAATCGTACCAAGTTTAAATAAATCGAATGTTCTCATTGTTATATAACAATATACATTAGTCGGATCTAGAGCTCAGTAGTTTAATAGAGTAATAAATACAGAATCAAAATTCTCTCAATGAACGTAAAATAGAAATACTTGAGTCTTCGCATCCCTTTCAGAGTCATCAGACAACGCGTTCCCTCGTCGAAGCATTCTATCAGTACAACCGCATTATTGAAATAAAGATCTTATTACAGGAGCACAGGTATGAAGTGTGCCGCATGAATAAAGGGAAGCGGCGTCGAACGCAGATAATTTTAATGCCGTTAAAATGGTTGGATGCTTGTTTCCCTCAGCTAAAGGAAACTCCCTTCAGTTAACAGTCCGTCCGTATGCTTCGTTCGAGCTTTAACTGCATTTCCAGACGTGCCCCAGGTGCCCTCTACTCGAAAGTCATTCGCCAATATAGACTTTACTAGCAATAAAGCCAATGACGGGACTCGTGCCCAGTCGGATGCGTAAATCGTACATTTTCCCGAGCCAGCCGGTATCCTGTGCTACGATACGTCCCTCCAACGGCCGATCGGTCTGACATCCGTCACGATTTCGCCGGGCTACCGTTCGAAATTAACGGGTTCAAAGGCACCCAACACGGCCAATTCTACTGAAATTGTGCGCGCCTGCGTAACGATCTGTCTCGTATACTGTTACACGCTCGCAACCTTCGGGATTGATAGCGAAGTGTGTCCCTGCTGAAAATTTGTTCGCGAAAGAAACAGGGGAAATCCGAATACGTGGGCACTCTGGCTCTAACTCTGATAGATGCAAATATTAGAATCTATTAAGCTTCAACTCGCGATTATACAATTTACTTTTTCTGATTCCTTATGTTGTCGCTTTACTTTCATTGTAGACAGAGTTATACTAATTCAATTACATTGTAATGCAGCTTCGCAATTTAATTGCATTGTATTTCAAATATATAGTAATTCAATTACATAATTCAAATTTTTCAGGCGATGCGATTGCTAATTATTTTGTATGCAATGTAATTGAAATATAGTTCTTCAAATTACAGGACAGAACTTTGAAGAAGTCAGATACATTTTTATTTTTTTCTTTCGTATACTCATTTCTAGCCCCTTTTGAATTACATTGTAATTCGTAATTTTAATTGAATTACATGGTGATTCGTAATTAATGTAATTTATTTATTTAGTACTTTGTAACACTACTTCAATTGCTATTACGAATTACATTGATATGAATTATAATGTAATTAAATTACTTTGTAATTATAATTTCTTGAGTAGGTCTAGTCTTGCCAACTTTTGGTATTTGTATATGTATATCCATAATTTAGTCTGCGAAATTTATAACAAACGTTTGTATGGTCGTTTTGTTATACTAAAAATTTTATTTAGATCGTGTCGCGTATTTTCTTGTAACATCTAATAATACATTAAACTACTTCATAATACATTTATTAAAATTGTAATTAATAATCGTGTTAACTGTTGCAAAAGTGCTAGCAATGATACAGTGTTCCGTCCCGAAGACGCGAACACGTGGAGTTTCTGCCGATAGGGTTTATGACACGGACGCGACGAAGGTTGTTTTTGAGGAAAGATCTTCTTCGTTTTATTCAACAAGCAATTATCATGCTAATATCAGTTTCATCTGCCTCAATAACCGTGACGTGTTATAAAGTTAAGATTTCTAAGAGAACTTCCTAATAGCATTTCGAAAACCGTCGGAGGTTGACCTGGAAGATTTCCCGTAGCATTTTTTTATAAAACGTCATAAATTCTGCACACGGCCGAGCTACAGACAAGACACCCTCACGGCGCAACAAGAGGGGATCGACAATTTGAAGAAGGCACTGATTTATACTATGCAGCATTCGGCAAAAACCAATCAGTGCCCTTCTCTTATACTGAAATGGAAGTTCTCGAGGAAACCCCGAAAAGCAGAAACGCCTACACCCCCAGACGAATTTTCGAGTTCGACCAAACGATCGCGGTCGAAAGATACTTCTGCAAAAAAACCTCGACGCGAAAGGTTCTCCTTACGCTCACAACGGAGACTACGAAAAAGCACTCAAGGAACAAACGCGGAATTACAATCGAGACGATTTTAGTATTTCCTCACTAATCTGACGAAATACCGCGTTGCGTCGTGTCGTCCATCCACATCGGGATAGCTTCGCGTCTTACAACTGCGAAGACGAAAATTTCGTGCGGTAACGAAACGGAAAAGATCGAGGATAACGACGCGAAAACTCTTGATCGACAACATACAGTGTATAATTAAGTTGCAGATTTTATATGTAGGTGACTCGCATGAGCACCTGATATCGATACTCCGCGGTTTTAAATTATCTATCGGGTTGTAAGGCAGATTACGCTGGGCGACGGAATAGATCGATACCGCCGTCCGTTTAATTAAAAATGAACAGCTGATTTGGAAAATAGATCGTGTATTTACAAGTATTTACAGTTGATTGAACTGCATGGATATTGTGATCAGTCGATTGACTAGAAAACTATCTGAGGCTGGAGCCGATTAGAGCAATCTGAGAGAACGAACTGCAAACTGATAAGACTGAGGGAGAGGCGCGTCAAGATTATACGAGAAATAACCACTTAGCGAGAGAAGACTGGACGAGAGATGACGAGCGAGATGTAACCAGAAAATGACGGTTTGAAGTCAAAGTTTCCGCTCTTTTATAATTTTCACCGAGAGAAAACTTGAAAGCAGATTGGTTGATAGCGAGGTAGAAAGGGAAGACAGGTGTCGCACAACAACGTAGGTAGCGGGATAAACTCGAGCAAGTGAGCGACACAGAACAATCTGGCAACCCTGTCAAAAACCAAAAATCGGATGCCGATGGAGAATCCAATTTTACGACCGGTTAAAACTGTAAACTCAATGCAATATTGGTTGTGAACCATAATTCAATTTATTAATAGGGTCTCGCTACCCCAAGAAGATGATAAAGAAATAAACTTGTTCGAAGTAAAAGTAGACAATTCGTTTGAAGAAGAAATAAAAAATAAAGTTTCGTTGCAGGACGGAACATTATATACCTATGGCATAAAAGGGTAAGTGAAGTATAGAACAGTGTAGACATCTGAAGACTATAAGATTCTCGTTAGACTATTTTCAATTTGTTGAATCTATTTAACAAAGAATTAGATCATTATTTGATTTTTGTTCCGTATACAGGCAATTTTAAATGTGCATAAAGATCCATGATCTAATAATAAAAATTATATTCGTCCTTTCAAATTAATGAAAAAATTTAGTTGAAAGTGTATTACATTCTTATGAAGTGTACAACGATTCTTGAACTACTCCGTGTTAATTACGTCTTACATTCTGGCAAGAAAATTTCTATAAACTTTGACTTCTACCAACAGTTTTAATTTAATGAGAATATTAAATTCGATCGAAAAAGATTGCAAATGGGCAAACTGTTAAACAGTCTACGATAGAAGTTTTTCGCGCAAGCCTCCCCCATAGAGAAAATTGGCTTTAAAATTACTTCGGTTACGTGCGCGTTTTATTAAAATAGAGTACCAATTTTTAACTAGAAATTAGTTCTTATGATTAACTTTTCGCGCTTTGCATATAAACGGGAAATGGGCGTGTATGGAAATTCATGAAATTAAGATTCACAATTAAACTTCGGATGATTCCGAGTTAACGAGTCTTGTTTATTTAATGTGCCAGCGGTAGCGTATTTCCTCGTAATCACAGGCTTTAAGTATTTCACGATGATCGCTATGAAGCAGCGTAAAATTTGTGCCATTTTCGAAGACTTTCAATTTATACCACTGGGTTCTCACACTAGCATCGCAGCCAGTGTCATTTACATGTGTATTACCTTCTTTTATACAGGCGTTACCTTCTCGTGGCAGACACAGGTGCGGCTTACGAGATTCCGTAACCCTCACTTTCGTTCTCCGTAGTGTCGAAGTTTCGACTTCCACGGGCGCGGCATTCTTAAATGGAGCACGCCGATGTCTTTCCTTGCAAATACGTGCGGCGGACACGTGTAAAAGTTGAAAGTTGCTAAATTTTCGGGAATTTCCATAGGAAACGGTTCGAACCCGGCTACGAATTTGTATGCTTTCGCGTCGTTTAAACCGCTCAGGCAATCTAACAAAGTTAGCAGGTCGAGGCAAAAAAAAGAAAGAATCTATGTGTAGTATAGATGGAAACGTGTACATGTAACAAAAATAAATTTTGCACGAACTATTCTGGAGAATTGGAAGCGGAGACGCTTTGCTGGTCAGCCGGTTTTATACGAACCGTCGAGTTTTCTCAAAATTGATTTTTCCTGGCAGGTACGGTTGCCCGGCGTGTTCTCTCGCCTCTCGGCAAAGTTAGTTTTATGTTATGGTTCCACGCTGAATTTCCAGAAAAGGTTGTAAATCGAATAATGAAAACGTCAGAACCTTCCTGCGTTGAAACACCACAATCATTTGTACTTACGTTCCAGTTGCGAAATCGCAGTTTGAAAGGTGGAACAAGTTGTGAAGGGAAATGCACGAAAATAGTTTCCGCGGCTTTCCCATTCAAACAGTGCACCTCTACCGAGTGAATGAAGTTATACTTTCGAGTAATTAAAACGATTTCGCTAATTAAAGATTATTACTTTTACAAACGGATGTAAAAATTTGAACGAGTTTCGTTAAGAATAATAGAGCATGTTATTGTAGTTTCGCATGAATGAAATGTTCGGATGTGCTTTATATTATTGAAAGAAAGATAAAAGCCCCTGAATTGTTGGAAAATATATTATGTTAATAATATATATAAAATATATATTATATTATTGATACTGTTGTTAACTTTTTCAGCATCCAATCAGCATTTATTTGTATTTTACAGCCAGTTATTGTATAAGATTGGCTTCTCATACTCATCTATATAACACACTAGTTTGGATAAATTATATTTTGATAGTATATAACATAATTAACATAATTTTCCAATATTTGATGTGGAGAAAATATCTCAATTGTATTTCTTACATGCATGGAGACTAAAATGTTCGTGCACAAAATGCAATGTTTATCAAATGCTAGTTTTGTTATGTAATATTAAATACATATTGTTTGAAGTGGTAGAATGATCATGACTTTTAAAAAATACTATCATCATTAAAGTAAAAATGAATTTGTAATATTAATGTTGCAATCATAAAATGAAGTTAACAATTCCTTTAGAATGTATTACTCGATAGAAATAACATCATTTTAATATTTCGTAAGTGCTATACTCAAGACGTTTTCCTCAGTTCTAAGGCTAGCAACAAGTAGCGTGTGCGTGCAATAATCAGACAAGTGTGTAGTCGCATCGCGGTCTCATACATGAAGATCCTGTTTCTGTAAGAAATTATTAACAAGTATGAATAATTTTGTTAAACTATATCTTATTTACAATATATAATCTTCCTGATACTTTTTACTAATTTAATTTATTATATGCACTTTTTAATTGCTAACATGCATTTAAGTGCAATAACGTTTCGACTCCCAATTCAACAAAGCATACAAATTCTTAGAACCAAAATAAATTTCTGTATGTTTCTATGTATTTATAACAAAATTGTGTACAATGAACGTTAAACAGTAAACAAGTTCCAAGTGTTTACAAATACAGAGGGCAATATTAATTTAAATCATGTAAGTATCTGTGAGAATTCCAACAACTTTGATGTAAAAATATGGACTGAAATAAAGATTATTATTATTACATATCATTTTTATTTTGCATAAGAATCTGCGATCTAATAATTAATAAATTTAAGAATTTTATACATCACGAATCTATAAGAAATTAGCAAAGAGTATGCCTAATAAAAGTAACGAAAGCGGAATCTAAAAATTCAGATTCAATTTAGCTACTTCTTCTAGAGCCTAATCATTGTTTTTTCGATCTTTCTCCATCTCGTAGATACCAACGAAATTAAACATAAAAAAACTATCCGAGAATTACTATTGAAATCTGTACAAATTACATACGATAGAATATCGTCAATGTATGTATGAAAAACTATTTCATCGTGAATTTCTGGACTAGACGCAGTTCGATAAAGTAACAGGCTGGAGAAAAAAGGTGGGAAACAGGAGGTAGTGACGGCTAGTACGATATTTAGGCTGCGGTGATAATTCACGGTGTCTGCTGTTGGTTGTACACACGAGTCATGTGACTTTTGTACGGCCTTCGTGGCGCAGATGCGCGAAAGGATACAGAGTTTGGGAATGCCGCATTGTGTGCAGCGAAGGAACAAGAGCACGAGTGCTCCACTGAAACGAGATAGAATTGTTCATCCATAAATTCGTGCTGCTTGGCGGAAACATTTTCCGTTGTTCTTTCGCGCGCCGTCCCCCTGGATCCCTTTCTGTCTCCAAGCTCGAGCCTTTTTTCGGATTTTTTTCTCTGTTCGGTTTTTTTTTTACCGATGGAAAGCAGAGCTTCGGTGAAATACGAGCGCAGTATCGGTTCCGCAAGCAGCTTGTCTCGCAATCGCTGTTTTGTTAATTGAATTCCCTGTCTCGAACGGTTTCGCATTGATGCGTACCATGGCCGGATCTAAAAAAAAATTCGTGCGGCGGACGAGATCGCGTTGAACTCATATTACTGCCCTAACAGTACACGCTCCACATCAAAGCTTGCTCGTTTCAAAGTTCAAAACAACAAACGCCGTAGGGCGATTTAAACGAAGAAGGCGGAAAGAGAGGACGGCATAAATAAAAGAAATATTTGCGCGCACGGAAAACATGTTGTTCCACATTCGGTAAACGGTCTTTTCAAATTCTTTGTAGTGTCTCATTAGCGAAAATATACAAAAAATCGGCGATGCATTACCTCTATTAAAAGGACGCGAGTAAAAAAGAGAACGGTTATTCATTAACGTTGTTCTTTAAAGATACGTTTCGCCTCTAGCCGGAACTTTGCGAAAGGAATAATACCGGCCGCTGTGTTATTTTATTTAAACCGAATGATATCGTCAAAGGAATGTTGGCGCAATTAAGTTAGTTGAATACTCGCAGTAGCAAACACATACACGATTAACAAGTAAATGTAGGTGCACCTTTGTAAAAATGGAAAATTCAACGCATTTCGATTTTCATCTAAGAACTTTGTGTAAACTTTCATTTTCGTAGATTACTTGATAAAGATCGATCGATATTAATATCTAATTCGATTATTTCAATGCTTTTATGAAGAATTATTATAACAATGAAGATAGTTAGCGACTTATTTTTCGAAGTTAGGAATCAGTTAATCTGTAAATCTGGGTACTTCATGTACTTCGAGGCTAGTTTCTATGATTTTGAATTTTCGCTACACAGTGTGGTAAAATAAAAAAGAAACAAATTAAAAAATTACGGAATATAAAGAAAAAGAATTATAATGAATTTCACGTCTAAAAATGTCCATTTCGCAACTTAGCATTGCAGCTTGTTTTCACGTTTCCTCTTTTCTCAAAAATCATAATTTGGGCATTTAAATATAACACATATACCAAATCTACATAGATCGATAGATCTTTAATTACCTCCTGTTTGGTCTCGAAATAGGTAAGACGTGTTGAATTCTTTTATTAAAAAATAAACGACATAATGAATATATTCAAAAGTAAACGAAATAAAAGGATACTAAAATCTAACGAGAAGTTATTCGATAAATGTAAAGTTATACTTATGTCGGAAAACAAACGAAATGCACAGCAATTGGTTAGCTCACAGTAACGGGCTCCATTACCCTACTGACTAAAAACTAGGTCAGACACGAAAAATTGAATATGCTTAGAACACGTATTAATTATTCTATCATCCCTACGTCCAAATATGCCAGGTGACCAACTGCTTATGGACAGCCGCGTCCGTTCTTGACATCGCAGACCGTAGAAGATTACGCTCAGCTTAGGACAATAATGACGTCCGCCCACGTAGTCTCGAATCCGGATCAGAAGTAGGAATCCCATAGGGCGGTAGACGAAGCGGAAGTCGGTTCTCCGGCGTAAAGGCTCGGACTGTTTCTCGATGGGGGCCGCCCTCCGTAGCTGACCGTTTGCTCAGATCGTCTGCTATCGGGATAGCAATAATAATCAATTGTCCATGTAAAAGCCTAGACAAGTTACATGATCGGGAAATAACTGAAATCAATTCACCGGACACGTCCGGTAGTCGGCGCGCGTCCAACTGCATCTGGAAACACCGGACGCGAGGGGTGTAGAGGATGAGGACGTGGACGAAAATGACAAGGATGAGGCGGAAGGGAGGCGTTCGAAGCGGGTTGCACGAGGAAGGAGGAAAAGTGTGAGAGGTGGGTGGACAGGTCGGAGGGGCGAAGGCAGGGAAGGACATAGGTGCAGTGCGGGTCGTAAAATGCATCTGCCCTCCTGTCCACCGCTGGCAACGGCTTTTATTGTGTTGCGTTGCAACACTTTTGCCTCCTCGACCCTCTCGATTTCCTACTCTTTCCCTTGTTCTTCTCCACGGTCAACCCTCACCTATCGGCTCGACGAAAAAACAACAACGCCTACTGATTTATAGCCCTTGTACACTCGTTAAACTGATTCGATAGATTTTACTGCGCTTACGTCGATTTCTTCCCCCTCCAGCCCGGTATTTCCATCATTCTCCCTCTTTATTTATTTCTCCCGATATCTGCCTCTTCTCCCCTCGCAATTCGCATCTATCTCTCTTGCTGCTATATTTGCTTCTCTTTCGCATCTCTGTCGCTCTATCTCTCTACTTCTCTTTCTCTATTTTTCTTTCTATTTCCCTTTCTAGTTCTCTTTCTATTTGCCTTTCTATTTTTCTTTCTCCCTCCCCCTCTCTCTTCTCTTACTCTTTCTCTCGCTCTTCCTCGCTCTCTCTCTTTTCCTCTCACATTCTCTCTCTCTCTCTCTCTCTCTCTCTCTCACTCTCGCTTCCCCTCTCTCTTTTACTCTTACTATTCCTCTCTTCCTCCCACGCACTCTCTTTTTCTCTCTTTCTCTCTCTCTATCTATCTATCTATCAATCTCTATCTCTGTCTCCGCGCCTCTTTCTCTTTCCCTCCCTCTTTTTCTGCCCGTCTTCACCAGTCTGTCGCTTTTACTCATGTATACTTTTCCCTTTTTTGCACGGTCCACCTCGAGCTTTCCAGTCGGGCTTACATCGTTCAGCCAGGCTTACGCGTGCCGTCGACATTTCGAGTGAAAGCATTATTGCACACTGCGATCTGCGTTGCGGTTCCTGCCCGTTCCGCGTTAAGCCTTCCGGACATTCCTTTCGGCGTCCCCCGTAACCGTGTTCCTCAACGGTTTTATAAAATGTTCGTGCCCCCAGTCCCGAGGCACCGTCAAAGAATCAACGTTCACTGTTTTTCCCATCCGTATTGTTCCAATTATACCGACAAAGGAAGATTTATTGATCCGCAGCTTTCACGAGAAGTTTCTGGGAACATTGTTAACATCGACGATCCCACTTGAATTGTTATTATGCTCATGCTTTACGCCGTTTAGTGTCTCTCGCTAGATTGCGACTATAAAGACGAAGCAGATGGGCTTTAAAGTGTTTGAATTTGTTAAAGTCGTCTTATGAACGCTGAATGAGGATGTTTCAATGATGGAAAACTGACTAAGGTATGCTTTGAACGAAAGTAGATTTTTCATTAAAAATTATCAGTCTTGTACAAACTTTTGTTAGTTATCAGCGAATGAAGTTGTTTTAAAAAATGCTATATGGGCTAGGGAAAATTGTAAAATATATTTTGTGATTCTTCAGAATCTACACAAATTTTAATGTGAAAAAAATATACACTCGTACATAAAGTATTTACTGTATCTTGTATTTGCTTATGTTTAGTTTTTTTGTATTTACTGACGAAAGACGAAATATTTTTTCATGTTATCGGACTATGCATTATACGAAGGAAATTGCGAAACGTTTAGAAATTGTGTGATTTAATTTCTACACAAGTTTCTATACCGGAATAAGACATTAAATATATTAATTTCAACGTTTTCAGATTTAAAGATATATAATATCATTTTAAAATTAAAATATTGATTAAAACCAAAGTTACAAGATGTTGATATAATTAGGTCTGTTACATCTGTTTATTTTCTGAGACATTCAAACACATCGTAGTTTTTAGACTTTATATTTTTGATGCATATTTATATAACGTGAATGAAAATTAATTAATGCAGCCCCATAGGGTACAACACATAGAATAATTTTGAAATATTTATAAAGACACATTGGAAGCGGATAGTTAGTTGGATATTGACATAAAGGTTCTTCGTAGTTTAAAATGTGCGAAAGCCACAGTGCCATTCCTATAAAACCATCACAATTGCTTAAATTCAACCCTGGCAAATAATATAACGATAGTAAATATTTATAACTAGACTATAACCTTATTGTATAACTTTATTGCGGATAATCATCGTAAGTACTACATTACTTAATCGAATCGCGTTGGCTAAACGTCATTGCAGAGTATCTTTCTTTATACTTCGTCGTGGCTTAAGAGCTTTAATAATGGATTACTTGTTCTCAATGCAATTGACAACGCTCGACTAACTCGGCCCAGTTCGAGAACCGTTACGGTGCTTAACCCCGGAGCACACATCGAGAGGTATCTGAAAAGTTTTCTGAACAATTAGGATTAGACGTGCTGCGCTAAGACCCACCTATAGATTCCGGCTGAATGTAGCCATAAAGCATCGAAGAAGAAGGGTGAACGAAGGTTTTGAAGTGGGTCGCGTGGGCAAGAGGAAAACCAAGACCATGGGAGCTTGCGGCGAGCACGACCACCGTCGATACATATTAGACACCAAGTTCTTACTATTAGAGACTGCTATCGAAATGTAAAGAGACTTAAAACCGGTATGATTTTGAAAGCGAATATCAATACGGCTGCACCGAAATCGAAATAAATACCGGTATTTTTGCAGTTTTTCTATAGGTGGCATAGCAGATATTAACGAAATGACAGATTTTAAGTAATCCCTATGTAAGTCTCATTAATATTACCTACTACAAAAATACTGATTTGATATTACACTCTAACATAAAAATATTACTATATTTATTTTAAGATAATACGTATTCATATAATATACGTTTCTTTTTCAAGGAATTGAAAGGATTACGTCTTTTTCAACTGTACTATCTGAGACTATAAAAGTGCGGTTTGTAGATCTCGATACCTTATATGCATACCGAAAATTACATCGTTCAATGAAAGTGTAATTAAATTAGATTAAAAAAGTTTAGAAAGCTTAATTAATTAGTTAAATTAAATTTCGATATAAGTGTATATTATAATTTGATTGACTTTTAATAGGAGTTTAATTTAGTTGATCTCAAATTGGAGTAATATTATTAATTAAAACAATTTTTATTATCAATGTAATTTGTAATGAAGTTTTAATGTACATCTCTGAAATTTTGTTTCATTATTTTATTTTGAATTTCCATTTAATTTCGTTAATATATTAATTAATATATTAATTAGTATATATATATTAATTAATATATATATATATACAATATATTAATATATTAATTATATTATATCGTTAATACATTAATTAATTAAATTATACATATGTGGCGACTACCTCCGCTACTCTCCAGCAGATGGATTCCTTTCCCGCTAGCTACCTGATCCGTTCTGATTATGTATGTATTATGTACGTCTCGAACCGTCTTTCAGATATCCCCCGCGTCTAAGGCAGGGCCCGCTACATAGCCTTACTAACGAGTCCTCTAACGGGCCTAGGACGAAACCCTCCCTTCCTTTTCTTCTCCCATCACATCTTATAGGCCAAACACTTCATTCTTCGATGCCACACATGTAAAATTAATTGAAAAAATTTTATTTATAAATGATACTTATAGTTATTTAAAAAGTTTTAAATTTAAAGATGAAAAATGTGAAAATTAAAATTAATATTTAAGTGAAAGTTTGTATTCGATATTTAAATTAAATAGTGGTAAATTCAAATAATTTATTAAATTTAAGTAGTATTGTATCTGTAGAGACATATTTATGGGGTATTTATTCAATTTTGTTTCATTGGACATATATTGAGACAAGAATCGCTAAAAATCTGAATAAATATATGCTTGTTATTTTTATGAAGCTATACAATGCAGCTGCTCTTACTGCTCCGTGAACCTAATGTTAAGTCCCTGACTAGAACTTATTATACAACTGTCTCCCGAATCGGAGTACTTCGAACGCGAGTATGCCGATAGAAATTACGGTTCTGCGATAATATCTAGACTGGGTAGTAGAAGTGGTAGAGTACCTCACGGCACGCCGTTCGCAAATTTTCTTTTTGTTATGGCTTCTTGTCTCGGCTCGTACTTGCCTCCGCGTACCCTATAATTTACGTTTCTTTGTCTGGCTAGACGGAACCGAGTAACTGCTGCTGACAGTTTGTTTATATCGCATCAGACTTTGTTCACTTCCGCGGAACGTGTGAGACACGTGGGTGGTGCATGAACATTCCCCCCCCCCCCCTCCGCGCGCTCCAAAAGTTTTACATTGTTCTATTCAAGCGTGCAGGATATCCAATTTAGAATCTTCTGTTCCCCATTGTTTAATTATTTCCCACGTCCAGAGCTGTAAACGGCAATAATAACTCGTTACGAAAATCAACAACTTTGTTCTGCAATAATTGCTTGAACTAGATAAGTTTACGAAAATGGTTTTGTCGTTTTTCTTCTTAGTATGAAGACGATGTTATATACCAAAGTGTATAATGTAAAGTATTATTATATAATATTATTACACCATTTTCAACTTATCAAAAATTTGTTTGATACAATTTTTCTGGAAAATTTTTAATTTGCATAGAGATATGCAATCTAAAGACAAGTACTAGAAGGTAGCACAATGTTCTCGAATATACTGATATAACGCAATATCAATGTTATATTCAAACTGAATTCAGTGAAACGGAGAGTTTTTTAGATATTGAAATATGTGAAAATACTTTTGGATGATGTATTTATGAATACTTTCAGAAGTGTTGATTCTGCATTAAATGTTCACAATGAATGGTTTGTATTATGAAATATTTGTATTCAAACGCTGATTCTAATATACAATAAGAGAGCAGTATAATGCACTTTAGGTTAAAAAGGCGTATTCTTTTTATGGAGCCGAGACTTGTACCGGAATATACAGCGGAACATATTTCATACTGGCGTAAAGCGATTTATGAATCGGTGGCAGCACACTATGTCAAACGAATGCATGCGCTTTCGAAACTTGTTGCATCAAATTCTTACGATTTGCAACATCGCATATACGTACACAGGCTAAGAATTCGTATAAATCGAATTAGTCTTCAAAATGTCATTGTTTCATCGAGACACACGATATGCAAATAAAATAATAACCAAGTTTTTAATGCATAATGTAGTTCAAACAAATCAATCCGTGAAATACTATATCCTGTATCCTGTATTGAATTGATATTCGAAAAGGAATTTGAAAATAGAATAAATATTGTAACAAAAGAAATTCATTTAACTAATGGTGCGTTTCTGTATACAGAAATAGATTTTTAATAGAAAATTAAATTGTATTAAGTTTTTAATAGAAAATGTTATAATTGATTTTAAACACGGGTGAAAATAATCGTAGTAGATTTTTAATACTTTTCATTGTAATGAATTTACATTATAAATTTGAATTGTGATAGATTTCTAACAGAAAATTAAGTTTTATTAGATTTTTAATAGATATTTAATCAGAAATTAATCTTCTGTTACAATTTCTATTACTTCAAGATAAAATTATTTTCCAAATATTAATTCAAAAACAAATTTTATAAAATGTTTATTGTATGAAATACAGAATATAGTATTTTGGACCTAGATCTTTTTACTATAGATACATACATTCTGCAGTCTAGTTGAGAATTGCATTAAGGGGAAAGTTGCTGCTCTGGTGCTACGGTTGTTTTGAAAGAATGAACACGAAGGTT
Organism: Augochlorella aurata; assembly: GCA_028455555.1. Taxonomy (NCBI): domain Eukaryota; kingdom Metazoa; phylum Arthropoda; class Insecta; order Hymenoptera; family Halictidae; genus Augochlorella; species Augochlorella aurata. Next base: position 1,609,310 of record CM052168.1, on the reverse strand, counting down.
ATAATACGAGAACCAAAGCCACCCCCGTCACGTAATGTAATTTTAAACCACGGATCTCGTATTACTATTAAGAATTTATTGGGTCTGCATATATATTCGAAGCTGTCACAGACAGTGCGAACCCAGCAGCCAGAAACTCTTGTCGTACGAATTCGGTGAGGCGTACAAGAATGTATTGATCTGCTCTGACATACCATTCGGGCACGAGATCTGTAAGTACGGCACTGTCGGCATTTCGCGCTTTCTATAATGTGCTGAAACCCTCTTACTCCGATGATCGTCTTTCAATTGCTTGAAAATACAATAGCGATCGCATATCCAATTCATGTACATAATGTACACTTTCTAAATTCCCGATTGACAATAGCCACTTTTGGCGGAAAGTTATCCAATAAAGTAATTTTTAATTCTCTCTTTAATCAGTAATGTGTACTTGCATAAAAATTATTTAATATTTATATTGAGCAACACGTAGGGTATTAATATCTGCGTTGTAATTTATTTTACAACAAAAGTTTGTGAAACCATACAATCACGCAATGAGTTAACAGGAAGTATTAAATTACTAATTGGGTTGCAAGCAGTCTGTGAAGCCAACTAACGTGAAGAAGAGAATGTTGAAGCTAACGTAATTTCTATTATAAATTCCATGTAGAAAATTGATTTTTTGAAAGACTAAGAATACATCTTGGTGAACATTGTCTATCATGAACAAATTACATTCTTAACGCAAAGTGGTTATTTATTTACGAGCCACAGTATCGTTGAAATGAAGTCAATAGAAACTATAATATAATAAAAACTTGCACCGTTTGATTTACAAAACATGCGTTATTAACAGGACTATAGCTGTCCACTGGTCATGGAAATTTAAACAGAAGGTTGAACATTTGTCCCAAAATGCAGGCAACAGTTGCACTGTCGTTAAAGTAGCATCTGCTCTAGCAACGTTCTCTATGGCGTAATATTTAAATACACGCGTGTATAGTAGCGTTGGATAAAATTGATCTAGCCATATAATCTGTAAATTGATGTCCTTCGCTGGAATTAATTAGAAGGGTTTACGATACGGGTACATACTTGGAAGATTACTACAGACAAGCGAAATGAATTAAAACAAAGAATGATTACGTTTCTCATAAACTATTCATTTCTAATTAAAGCATTTTTTCAAAACTACAAGCTTTTGAAATAGAGATATTTGTTATGCCCTTAACAGCGATAAATAGTTTTATAAAATCTCTTTAGTGAGGTTATAAATATATTTTTAATATTTTGTGATTTGAGAAACCATCTACGAGTCTTTTTACGATTAAATTTTCCTGGTAACTCGGCCAGTTCCACATCGGGGACTAACGTATCATGAACGTAACGAAGCAAAGTGGTCAGGAGCTTTATCAGATATTCAGATAACGGTCTCAAATTTCTAAATCCCGGTAGTCTTCGGTTACTCCTATTACAAGTTACAATAGCCAGACATTCGTGTACGTTGACTTTGTCCATAGACAGATATATCAAGGCCACTAGTTTGCCAACTTCATCTCTGATAACTTCTGGCAATAAGTGTTGACCAACACAAGCGAACGCTATCTTGCTTCTCCTCTGGGTATAATCTTGCCCCTCTTTTCTCTGTTTATACAGAGCTGCATTGATTTCGATTCCGTTTCAAAATAAATATCACTTTCTAAATATCTGTGGTAAATGGAATTCTGTCCGTAAAAGTAGCAACTTTAGCTACGGGGAAATAGAGATGGCAATTTAATCAAATTCTAAATTGTCGTATTAAATGAATGTTTGTCATTGTATTTCAAATTGTGCGACTCATTGCTGTTAAGATGATGTAACTTTTAACACGTTAAGCGCCACGCCGAATTTCTGTTCAAGCCACGGTTAGCCGTCAGGCGGGCCTTGCCAATCCGCTCGGAAACCTCACCTTTGCTTGTCTTGTTTTAATAAATTACATTAATGTTTTTAAGTATTATATTCTTTCCCTTGAAGCATTTACCAAACAAAAACCGATATCGCATAATTTAAATGTTCAGTCTCACAAGTACGCAAGGACCGACACGCGCGCCGCGATAGCAGAACGAAAAATCTATCGCCCGTCCGTAGGGACGGACGAGGCCTGAACGAAAAGTCCAGCGCCGGTCCCTTGGTGCTTAACGTGTTAATTAAGGAAAAGAATAATTTACAAATTGTATAAAACCAGGTCTTTATCTATTTTATAGCCACATTTATACTCACGATTGAAAATGACCTTAGAATGTGAGCAACTTGAGTAATTTGAACGATTATTAAGCTATCGCTGTACGCCTGTCTACGCTTTCTACACTTCAAATGAAACATTAGCATTCAGCAACTTCTCACTTCGAAGTTACAAATAACTAATGATGTTTTGTTGACATGCTATCCGCCGAATTAAAATTCCCTAGGTGAGTCGTTGACTGTGCAATTAATAACTGTCAACTGTAGTTTACAACGTTTTCTAAGTTTACAGGAACTTTTCGGAAGTTCCATCTTTTTCAAGAATGCGCGCTACCATTCGCCGCATTAATCACTGCCGAACTTTGTCCGACATTTCTTGTACCATATAAATGTTCTATGCGAATTTTGAAAACATTTTCTACCCAATGCTTACATACTGTTTTGCAACAGTATGCTAAAGTTTAAAAGTGTCTGAAACTAAATTGCTGATCTATAAACAAAATTTGATAACATATTATCGTTATTATTACCGATATTTTGTATTATACAATTTACTGAATTAGTTTATAATGACGATAGCAAAAGTCGAGCAGTGATTACATAGAAAATAAAAACACGGGAAATAATTTTTACTAGAAATTATTAATATATGTCCTTTAACCCCTTTGGTAAATATAATATTAAATAGAAATTATTCAAAGATGTCTTTTGATACCTTCGATAGAGATAGTATTAAATAATTAAGTATTTGTTTAAAAAGCTTCGATAATAATTCAAAATGCAAAATTTATGCGTGCATCTAATTTTCATAATCATCATGTTAATTTTACAGAAATAACTTTTGATACCTTGACCAAATTGAAAACTGTTGCATCTAATAAATCCTTCGTTAAGTAGAGTGTGCACTGTTTGTCTGATTGGCACTATTTGCTTTTTAGGACATGTATTATCGATTACACAGTTTTTCTCAGTGACACGTGACAGTACTAACGTTTACGCTACTGGCATAAGTGTGTCTTTCAACGGCAACGTCCGTGGTCCGCATCCGTTACCTTGTATGACGTTACTGTGACCACAGTCTCCGACAAAGACTAATGGTAAAGAGAATATACATGAACGTTCAGTAGCTGTAAATGGTTCGAAAAGGGAGCGTTATACTGCATGATATTCTTTTTATCAAACAATGGGTTGAGCATGTATACTTGCGTTGATTAATGTCTCTTTATAACCAGGCATTAAATTCGAATGAAATGAGAACTCCGCCAGCTATTTAATTCGCAAAGGGAACTTCGCTGAACGTAGTCCTCCGTAGCTTATGTTCCCCTAGAGTCATCCATAAATTTTTTATTAAAGTATTATACAGAAAATAAGGAATGTACAAAATATTGTCACATGGTTATTAATTTATTTTAATTAACTCCATTCTTTACTCCATTTCATATTAGTTTACCTTCGTACAATTTATACTACAACATTATATTTACCAGTTTTATTTGTATGAAATAATATTTTGTGCTTTGACAGAATATCCATTCGATTATGGTTTCGGTTACGCAGAACGTGATTGAGAATAATAAAATAATTCGATACTTATTATTGCGAACTTCTCTCATACTAAGTGTTTGTCATTCACTGTTAAAGTAATCAATATGTATGAGGAACAGGTGGACCAAGTTACAGTGTATAGAACCGGGAGAAAATTGAAGTACCGTTGCACCAAATAGAAAAAAGTAAATGAAGATGAAACGAAAACATTTTCCAGTGTTATTTTTCACATGTGAAATATCAAAAGCTGCAGCATCTCAAGTTATTGAACCGAAACTATATTGTTTCCGGCACTTGTTTTTAAAAGTTTTTTAAAATAGTGAGAAACATAAAATAGAGAATACAAAAATAGGAAATGCCTGCATCAATTGCAAGATATAGGAGTCGAATACAATTTTTTTCTTGAATATTTGTAATATGTTTAAATTAGTTTATCCACCTTCTTAGTTCCTTCAATTTTTTTACTATTTTATATTTCGCCTATCATATATAACTAACATCTAATATTATATACTTGGTTAAAGAAAAAATGAAAAAAGAAGAGAGATAGACATTGAAGAATTAAGTAACTGCATGTTATAGAAAAGATTGTACAGCAAGTTAAGGAAAAGCGAAAATGTCAAATTTAAAACTTTTGCTCAATGTTTAAAATACGACCGTTTGACCGTTTTGGTAGGTTCAGTGTTAAGGGAATCACGGTGCTAAATATATTTACTTATTCAATCGTATAACAGTTGTTAGTAGAGTACTGTGCCCGCTCGAGAATGGCAGTTCAAGAAGTGTTTGACTTGGTAAAGTCGAATAAAACTAAATGCTTCGTGTAATGCAGAAAATCGCAGGATTTTAGGAAAAATAAGAGAGCGATTCGTAGTTAGTAAGTTCCCGGCGAAACTCGATTCCTTGAAAATATCCGTGCGTTAACGCTTTCTTCTACTTCGATATTCACAACGAAACTTTGGAGACCGCCCCCCCCCCCCCCCCCTCCACTCCTCCGTCCATTTCGATTTATCTTCTGTTCCTGGATATTCGAACGTCGATTGGTATCAGCGTTCGAACGACGCGAACGGATTCCTCGAATGCAAACAACCTGAATTTTTCCCCCGAACAAAAAAGAAGTTCCTTATTGCATCATAAGTTGACGGTTACAACATATTTCAATATCGCGAAGGGTCGAATACTATCAGCCCCACGAGACACCGGCTTTCCTTAATGTAAGTTAAAATTGATGGTCACAAGTAAAATACATTAGACCTTTTGAATTTTATTAGGTATCCCCGAGATCCATTCAACGATAGACGACATTCATAGCAGTACACCCTCCACTTTGCAATTCAATAGTTTGCAACGACCGCATAAAAGGGGTAATGCCGTAATAAAATTACATGTACGGAATAACAGATTTTAGTGGTTGCTGAGAAGCATCGCTTATTATTAAAAATTAATGCCATTGTCGCGTGCTTCACGATTCTTACTTCACTCTCTTATTCAATTTTCTGCGTCGATTAATTTAATTTTTAGTACATTCGAATCATTTACGCAAAGATAAATATCATAAATAATGAAATGAATAATGCTGATATCAGAAATAATGAAATTAATTATGATAATATCAGTAATAATGAGAATACTTTCTGCATTATTAAATATGAAGTTCATTTTACGAATGTATGCATATAAAAATACGCACAAATGGAGTTCGGAACTAGAATGGAAATAACATTTTAATTTATATTGTGATAAACTGCGTAATTTTGGGGAATATAAGTGATAACAATAGTCATACTTTGCCGTATTAATCACAACATTCTATAATTTCTTGCACCATTCATGCTTTATTATTTTCAATTATTTTATAAAATTTTACGTCGAACATATTTTCAAACATATATGCATCTGTAATTTGATTAAGGAAAGCTTATTAATACTACGTCATTTCAATACAGAACATAAACGAATAGCATTTTGTACCTATTTTAAAAAAGAAATTATAATATAAGATATAATATAAGAACAAATAAGAAAAGCTGCAATCTATTTTACTAAATCGTGTGAGAGTATGATTCTATTATACTACATTATTAACTGCGGATTTTTCTGCAAAATAAAAATGATGTGTCTCAATTGCAATTGAAATAGAAACCAAGTTCACTCTTTCATTAATCATCTTAATAGTTTAATAGTTTAGAATTCCTTTATTGTTTATACTTTTTAAATTGCAACTACTAAATGTTGTTATAAATGCATAAAATCAGCAATCTATTTATTACACCACGCTAATATATTATACTGTTGCATTTTTGTTATTCAGAAGATCTTCAAACAATTTCTTGAAGGCAGCATATTAGAAATATGACGAACACAAAAACTGCATTCTAAAATTTGCCTCCAAAGGCATAAATTTATTAAACAGATACGGGAGGCAAAGAAAAACAATGTCGGTTTAATAAAATAGCTGAAGATCAGAGAAAATGTTTTCATAGAAATTCCTACGTGCGGAAGCAGAGCGCGTACCAGCCCAGCCCAGTAGAATTTCGACAGAATTTTTCCAGGATGCTGGGAAGACGAAAGAAATACTGTCTCGTGGCTCATGGTGTGAAAATTAAAAGATCGCCGACCCGTCGCCTTCGTATTGACCGAATAATTTAAAGCTCGCCCGGTCCGTCGGCTGCTCGTGAATCGCCGACGTTTGACTTCGAAGTTTAGGGTTAAGTTCCACCCTAATGTGTAATAACCTGCGCACACAACCTCAGGTGAACTTCGTAACGAGCTTCCTACATACATACGTAACGCCTGTATCCGTTTTACCGGCATCCGCTCGCGTTTACTTCTCCCGAGTTTCGCCCTTTTTTTCCTCGCATGGTATTACAAACCAACCTCGGAACACTTTTGCGGCGTCTACGGCCGGCGGTATCTTGAGAAAACTTTCGGGCCAGCGTTCAACTTGACGCAATATCTGTGAAGGCTCGTATAACGCCGGCAACGTGTCCATGCAGCTTATACGACGCAAATATACAGCGACGGGGATAAGCCGGCTCTTCGAGTTCTCGACAGTGAGGTGTGAGTTAAGAGCGAGGACAGGTTACATGATTCCTTAGTCGTCCGGTAACGCTGGAAGAGATACGTTTTCCGGCACGGTAATATGATGTCATTAAAATTTTTAACCAAATTTATGTAGCGTTTGCTAACTGAAATATGTTATCATCCAAGCGATCTACGCTGCCACCTCATTGATGCATCATATCGTCGCATAGTAGGGTATTTAACCAATTTCGCTGGCCAAAATTATTGTTCTCACTTAACGTGTCTAAATTGTACATACTAACTTATTTATAATATTTTAACTTAGACAAAATAATAATAACTAAATAAAAAGTATGAATAAAATATTTAAAATATTATTTTTATTATTAGATGGATTCAGTTCTTCATTTTTTTGTTGTCGTTGTAAGCAAAATTAAAAGAAAGTATCTCGGTCTTCGTACAGTGAACTATTCTTTGTAACATTAAACAAATTTATGTCATTTGGTCCAATTTAAAAAAAAAACTTATTGTGTTTTAAAAAGTATTCAAGTACGTTTTGTGAGAAGTAGTGTTACACTTTCTCATTTTATCCAGCACTGAAAGGATTAAAAACGTCACAACAACACATTTCTTTTTGAAAACGAAGTACATTCAGATCTCGGCCGAGGTGATATTTCTGATACTATGAAGCGAACATTGTCTTCGCAAGAAGGCGATCCCAAGGAACAGATACCTCGAATCCTTAAATTCCAGCCTGGATGCAACGGATGAGTGTCGTTTGATTCTTAGATGACACGAGGATTTGAATAAAAAGGCGAAAGACAGAGAGGGTGGGATCGGAGCAGAAAAATAAAAAGGAAAAAGCAGCGATAGAAGGTGAAGGAGAGCCTAGCGTTCCGTAGCGGAACACGAGGGGGGTGAAGAAGGGACGTGTCGCGAGTGACAGGTCATTTTCCGGAGCAGAGCACCCTCTCGTCGCGTGCGACCTCCCCTCGATCAGTTCTAACCCCTTCGTGTTCGCTTTAAGGATCACGGGGCTATCCTAACTCCTCCTTCTCGAATAGGCAGTTCTCGATATCTCGTTCCTCGAATTCAAGCCCGCAATAACGCGCCTATGCCAATATCTAATTTGATCCTCACGCGGAAAATGCTCCTGACTCCTCGAACGTACGTGCGTACACTATTTTCCAGTGTTCACCCTCGTAATAAATGCTTTGGAATCTCGTGACACGAAATCATCCCGCGTGTATCACGAAATCAATTTTCTTAACAAGATCTTATACCTAAATCTTACTGTACGTCAGGGAATATTCATTCCTTATTCACACCGGAACTACTGAACCGGTCAACATAACCGATTACTAAATGTTCCTTTTCGAAGCAATTAGTAGACTGCGGATTTTATGCATTTATAGCAAAAACCGATGAATTCTGTTTAACCATTGTTGATTTTTTTAAATTGTGGAAACAAAAAGTTAATTTCTATTTAATTCCTCGTTTTTGTAATTGATTTAGTAAATTTCTACTCTCCATGAAGATCCACATTCTGGTCATTAGAAAATCGCTTTAACAAGACATTGTTTAACGAATTTCAAGCATATTGTGTTATTATACAATAAAAGTTGTATGAAGCTTGGAGCAACTCCAGTCTTGTCACTGTTAAAAAACGATATGGTGCTAATCTTTCATAGTAAATAATTTGTTTCTGTATATTATCTACTTGTTTTGAAAACTCGTTGAACTAATGACACTATTTTGCACTTGGTTTTAAAATTAATTCACGTATAAACTGAATTTTATTGTAATCTGGAGGAACGAAGAAGGTTAATAGCATAATCAGTAGACTGCCGATTTTATGCACTGATGACAAAAATTGATAGAGCAAATACGAAACGAAAAAACATTTGAAGACTTTATAACTATATTATATGTTACATTATAATTAGCTAACTAAATTTATTACGAGAGATCTATGGGCTTAAAGTAGCCCATGGTGTTTTTGTAATCTTTATGAGAATAAATATTCCTTATAATAAAAAAAAGAAATAAATTCCTATCGAATTACTGCCCCTTGTTATTAATGCAGACACTTTTTATTTTGACTAAAACTCGCTATGATAGAATTTACCTGCCCATGCATGGTTTTACTGAATTTACTACTTCGTATAAACCTGTCGAACGTCTGGACAACAATTAACGTGCGAAAACGCTTCCTTTTTCGCCAAAGCAATAAAAAAGAGTTATGCCGATGTTTGTGTCTGATTAAACACGGTGCATTGGAAACTATTAGAGAACTCCAAAAAGATTCGATGCAGTAATTAGTCAGCGTATTACTGTAACGGAATAGCGGGACGTCGAACACTCATCGGTCACGGGTTTTCTCATTTGTTTAATAAAATCAAGGTACGCCGGGCCGAATGACAAAACTTTCCGCTGACCTAATATCTTCCTCTCTGGAAGAGTTCTGTAATTTCCCGCGGCGCGAACTTCAATTTCAGTTTTAATTAACTTGCATTACTCGTCTATCGCGGGCATTAATGCCGGCGACTTCGCCGGCATTCACAGCTCCGCGTGTGCGGGCGACAGAAACAAATTGTGATATATATTTGTAATGTTTTTCTTAACGGCTATTATGTGGCCACCGAGGGCGTGGGGTGGGGGAGACGGTGGCGTGAAAATGGATTCACGGTCCCGTACCCCGCGTTGCGCTCCACGGGGCAGTGAATCTTCGTTTCGCTGGAAAAAGCCACAATGGGTGCGAGCAATCGCTTAAGTGGAGGCCCCGTGGTTTATCCGCGCTGTTTCAACCAACGTAGAAACCCAGGAGCTCCTGTGTTCCCTTTTCCCAAAGAGAAACGTAAACACGATGGTCTTGAATGTTACATAAGTAACAAATTATACATCGACGGTTAGGTAACCGATGTACGGTAACTACGTGCAAACGGAAGATAAAACGAGAATAAAGGGGAAACGCGGATACACCGACGGAAATATAGGCAAATGCGGCAACGCAAACAAACGCGGGGGACACTATCACGGGGACGAAGGGAGAAAGGGGAAAAGAAATAGTAAAGTGGCGGGTTGTGGGGAGGAGGGAGTGACGAGGTAGAACCACAAAATGAAAAAAGAAAGGAAACCAAGCTCTACGAATGCGCTGCATGAATAACATGCATTTATGCAGCGCCGACGCAATATGTAAGAAGTCCTCCTCTTCTTATCCATGAAGAACCAGGAAAACGCGACGGAGCCTCCATATTTTAGGGGACCCTACAAAGTGCTCGACCCACGTTCCACTTCCTCTCCACGTAGTCTATGCATTTATGCAATAACGGGATAATTTCGCGCCTACGCCCATGCGACATCACGCTCGATTTCCTCTTCTTTGCTCGATTCGCCCGAAAAGTGAAAATATGATGTGGAGGAAATACGCCCTGCTTGTCTTCGCTGTCTAGTCAACGCTCAATGGTACCAGACCCCGAAAACGTAACAAAAACATAAAGACCAACCGGATTTAATTGAATGTTCATAATTGCAGGTTTCTGAATCTATTGTGAAAGGCAGGAGTCATTGAAAAGTTTCATTTTTTGTTCACCCTCCGCTAATAGCGATGCTATTATGATCCAAAAAATGGTGAATGTAATTTGAACATTGTGAAACAACGTTTCTTTTATTATAACTCGATATCTCCTCTCCAAGTGTATCGAATTAATTGTTAATTTTATTCTACTCGTGACAATATCACTTTTTCGAAAGAAGAAAGTGTGGATCATTTTATTTTAACCCCATGTGATAGCGGAGGATTCAAAATTTTAATCGCGAGTAATAGATCGACATCATTAAATGTTTTTAATCTTTTTATTGTTATAAATTGCAAATACTCATATTTTTCTTAAATGTATAAAGTCTGCAGACTACTGATTACGAGTGTAGACTTAAAATTCCAAAACACTAATGGCGAATCCAATACAGAGCACGAATAGCTGAAGGAATAATTTGATTGTCAGAAAAATTGGTATCAGAATGTTTGCGGGATCTCTGATTACGAACCTGATCTTATAATTTCAATTCTTTGTATTATACTATAAGAACGGTGAGCCGATTCTTCTGTTATCAATGCCTAACAAAAGAAAGTAGGTAGAGACGTGTACAAGAAATAAAAATTACCCTGTTCTATGAGAGAAATTATCACGGATGAAGAAGTGCAAATCAACGCAACTGTAAAATGATAGCGTTGATAAGAACATAAAGAGAATGTCTTCAAAAATGGTTAAAATGAGCCTAAAAGGAAATTCATTTTTAGGGATTCTGGCCATGTTTTAAGGAATTGGGACCATTTTGCGACGTGCTATTACGACTAGCGCGTTTGGCGTGTGCCGAATTTCGTCTACAAAGCAACTGTACACTGCTCGGCAAGCACTGGATTTCGATTTAGTTCATGCGAAACGTATGGTTGCTTGTATAAATTACACAAGTAACTGACCGAAAAGATGGATTCTTCAAGATGTGTCCGCTCTAATATTATACCAAGATTTCCAACTTCCGACTCGTTCCAGCGCGCAGTTCCTAACTGTTTAAGTTATGCGTCGTTGTTCGTGCAGTTTCTGATAGCTCGCTAAAGTTTGCATAGCAATTGAAAACGTTTACCTAACAATATTAAGCTGCAACGATGCTTACCGCATACGACCTACTTAATGTATCGCAACTGAAATTGGTAATGTGTATAGGCTGCCCTAAAACAGACTTGCTGTTTAATCCAATTTTACTTCGATTGCAATAAAAGAAACGCATCTTTTGATGATACACACTATAGCCAGCGTGCGTCGCTATCTTATTCTTTTGAAGCGGCACCAAGAATAGAAAGAAATTAAGACGAGTAAATTATTGTTAAACGTTTCTAAAATTTATTAAAAAATTTATTTTTAGAACCAGAATAATATTTAGTTCGCTCATGTATTTATCTACCTTTATTTTCATATATTCAAAAATATTATATTATATAAATGTTTTTGAAATTGTTGAAATTACGAAGTCTTTGCAGATAATAGTGGGATAAGTTTCTTAATTCAAATGCACATTAAAATAGAAATGATAAAATGTTCATGTAAATTCAGCTTTGATATTCTCACAACGAAACACGCGCTGGACTTTCTTGGAGCCTGATAAATTTGGTGTTAGACATTTTTAAATTCGTGATTAACGTATTCATATTAAATGCAATTTTATAATTTTTTTATTTTATCGCCTCCTTCCTCTATGAAATTAACAGAAAATTCACTGTACAATTGATTTATTCGAGATTGATAAAAAGTGTATAAAATCGGAGGAGGAATTTTATTCACCATAGAATAGTTTCACTTCATCTGAATTTATTTCGGTTTAAAAGCTGTATCTCACGGTAATAATTGTGAATTGCGCATTAAACTGTACTATACATTAATTATGTCTGGAGCAGTTAATGGAAGTATAACGGTGCAGTTCTCGGATAGAACCGTCACCGTACCGGAAACATTGTCATCTTAGTTACCAGACTCCGGACCGTGGAGTGGGAAAGAGCACGACTGTGTCGGCCCGAGAGTCACAGCGTAAATCAGAGTAATTTTATGTTTACCCAATTGGAAGGAAAATTTAAAACTTGCCACTTTCCACGACGAGAAGTTGCCATCTTCGTTACGACTTGTGGAGAACACTCTTGACGAAAGTGACAAAGAGTCAGCGTAACGAGATAATTTCGGCTTTTGCGGGATAAAATGGAGGAAAATTTCATTGGGCAAATCGCGCACACGTTGACCGAAACTTATGGTTCAACGGAAAACTAATTTCTCGACGTTGTATAATCAATGTTAGATATTGTTTGCAATATTAAGGAACTGAGAAAATTAAAAAAAAATTGAAATTACAACTGCATTCGGAATACAATTTATTGAACGGAATCGACAGTTTTGAGAAACTATATGTAGAGATAGTTGCATATTGGTTTCTGCCTGCATCCCTTTGAAAATGGCTATTGTTTCGGGACAAGTAATTTCACTAATAAATCGACTGATTGAACAAAGCCTTTCAATTCTATAGAAAGTAATTTTTTGCGATGTCACAAATAAAATTGTTGGAATTGAGGAAGCAATAGAACTAACAAATAATAGCCTGCATGTTTCATTTTATGCACTTTTATTACTTATTGGTAATTTACTTTTGGCTGCATGCGCAGATGCTACAAGGAAAAAATTGCGATATGAACATATTCAGGTGGAACGGACACAAATGCATTTTTTCTGCTAGTAAAATAAATTTGAAACTTCCAATTGTCCATACGACAAAAGTGATTTCAACTTGCAAGCATACACATTTTTTTTAATTGATATGTATCGCAATATAAAAGAATGACTGCTAACATAGAATATATTTATCAGTAGTAATCTTTATTTCAATGTTATTCTTTGCATTTTATCCTGCTTGTTTATTGTTCATTGTTACTTCTAAACATTTGTGCCGATGAATACATTTCTCCGTGTTCGTCGCAGTCATTGTTTATGTCACGCAAAGTCAACTGTATCAATCTTTTGTATTTTAATGGAAATAAGTTTTCTATTATCATGAAAAATAAAAACGACCATAGGATCATCAACGATTTGATTACACAGTTTGTTTTCGAGCACGTAAATGTTTTTACTGCGTTTGCGTTATTTGTCCAGCTTTGTTAGATGAATTACTCATTCGTCAATAAATAATATTTACCTTCGTTTTGAGGAAAAAAGACCATTCACTCGCATTTAGTTACGATATCGCTCGACGAGGCAACGGGCGACTAATTTTTTCCGTAAATATTATACTTGAGCCGGTAACATGAGAACGGTCATTGTATTCTTCCCAAAAGCACGTGCAGAGTATACGATGATCGATAAATGCTCCTAGTACATTTCATTCGTAAAAGGTGTAATCCAAAAAACGTAATTACGTGACGTATACAACGCAATGAAAATCCGGACGTTTTGAATTACATATATCCGATATGCAATACTTCTGGGATATATATATATATATATATATATATATATATATATATATATATTCCAAAATCTCGATCGGAGAGACTGCTGCACTTTATTGGAAATATTCACTTTGAGCCACAGCGCAGTAAGGCAATTAACCAGCGAATATTGAAACAGCGATAAAATTTTGACGATTACGAGTTTGCAACAGAGTTTAAAAAAAATCTTTGTTCCCGAACGTTGCGTACGTTTCACCGAGCGAATCAAAGTAATATTGCCACGTATCCGTATCGGTCTGTTCTATTTAAACGTGCGGTTTGTATTAATCCTAGTCCATTATTTAATTTCTTCTCCATTTCAAACCTATTATCACTTAAATGAACGTTCACACAACATGCGTGTGATAGCCGGAACAACTGTTATTGTCCGCTCACACAACACGAGTGTGATTAATTGTCACACAAAGGAAAAATATTAAATTTGTTGTTAAATTGTTGTTGTTTTTTGTTTTATGTGTATGTTCGCACATGTTGAATTATTTCGTGAATTTTACAAAGTTTTTTAAAATTAATTCTTCAAAAATACCGGCCCATGGCGACGTTTGACTGCATAGACGTGCGGCTATTAAAGTGTTAATATCCAGCTCGCTGGCCCAGCGTACTTTTAGGGACATTTGACACGTGCGTTATGGCCTCCATATTCACCTAAAAACAATCCAAACTTCGTGCATATCTGGGAATCATATTTTAGGAGCACTTACAGCTTTCCTGTGACAATTGTTTCTTTCATATTTGATGAGAGGACAGGCTCAGCATATTCTCCGGACACAATTTTTATCCGTTTCGGTCGATGCAACACGCTTTGTCCAATATGTACTCCGAATCAGTGGATGAAATACAGAAATGACAGGACGACATTTTTATGTCCAAAGACATGAAATTTTTTAATATGAAATTCACCACCAGTATGAAAAATAGCTTAAAGTTAGACAAAGCAACGGCGATTAGTGCGAATAAAAAATTTGTTGCACTTACTTCTTAAAAAAATCTTAAAAGTCACCAAAAATTTTGATTATTCGTTTCTGTACCTAATGTTATATAAACAAGCAAAAATGTGTAAGTTATGAAGATGTGCCAATATGAATGTTTGCTAATAAGTACAGCTCTTCCTTGTTACAGAAAGTTGTTGCTTTCTTAGATCAAATAACTATTTCTAGATCAGTCATTAATAAACTGCAAATCTTCATGATACACATTTTGTGTATCAATTGCAGTGACCAAGATAAAACTGTATCTGCAGATATTCCAGTGTTCAAAAACATTAATGAATTATAAATAGATCGCGGATTTTCTGCATTTATAACAAAAATGAGTATATCAAATACAAAACTGAAACGACATTAGAAGAATTCAAAGATAATGCTATATTATTTTAAACTTGTAATTATTAATATGAAAATACACTTTCATGTAAATTCTATTCTTTACAATTAACTTAGATAATTTTCATTTTGAATAAAGATTCGCAGTCTAATTATAAATGATATAATCAGATTGTTAAATTCTCCTATTAGTGTCAATATCTACTCATTTTTGTCATACATGCGATAAATCCGCAGCCTATTCATTAAAACTTCAAGAAAGGTCAGGACAGGAACAAGGAGACTGCGAACATAACCCTTGCACTGAATGATTAGGATTCCTAATTAGGATCCGATTATGTTCTATTGTCAGAGCAGTAGACTAGATTCATGCTCCATTTCTCTATAGTAGAATCAGGCTCAGCGATGATTCAAACAGTATTTATCTTTGGACATCGAGCTTATCGTTTCAACGACTCATCGCCAGGCTACATTAGCGTTTATCGTGATTAGCTATCCATGCGTCCCGCTATCACTCTTTAACACAATTTCGCATAGAGGGATCCAGGAAACCTTTGTCGAGATTGATGGGGTTCCGAATCCCTCGCTATTCCGCGAGTGAAATTCCATGGGAGAGAATGCCCCACCGTTGAGAGTCAAGGTACGAGATCCTCTTAACGATAGTTACTGCGTAATCCACGCCTCAAAGTCGGTCTCAATCAGAGCCACGTAGTCCATAATTCAATATATCGAACCCTCATCCTGATCGTCTAACCTTGCCCATCTGTTCTCGTTCCTTGTCTTGCTCAGTCCATCCTTCCCGAATCGGTGTACCAACGAGCTTCCTTCTGAAGAACCAGGGGAACGAGATTCCTGGCCCGGGTTTTGTCTTTCTATGATTCTGGCCTGATAGAAGCCAGCTTGGGGTCCAGTGGACACTGAAGAGAAAATGGCTCGTCCGAGTTACCCACCATCGGTTCTGCACCTCTTAGCCCATAATTGAATAACGTGTCCCGACACACGATCAGGTTTCGAATAGCGTAATATACTGGCCTAGGGCCTGTGCCTGCACCTCCGAGACTTCAATTTCTCCCTCTTTCTCTCTCTCTCTCTCTCTCTCTCTCTCTCTCTCTTTCTTTCTTCCTTTCCCTCTCTCTTTCTCTCACCCTTCCTCTCCCTTTCTCTCTCCCTCTCTCCCTCCCTCTCTCGTTCTCTCTCTCTCCTCACTTTTATTTTTGCACCCCACGCGCTTTCTCCAACCCCACTTGTCCGCCGGATACACGACGACAGATTGGAATAAACTGTTTTAGGGTACGATTAAATCGCCGCCGAGCCGGTTGGCTTTTGCTCTCTGGTTTCGCAAAACACCTGGAATTTTTAATTTTGACAGAGTGAGCGTACAGTACCGGTAAAAAGTTCGAGATTAGCGCGATCCTGGATAACTTCTATATGACACTTAGGTTCTCGTGGATAAGTAGTTTGTGTTTTCAATGGTACTTATTTGTACAACGTTTTATTAAGAGTGTAGAGGGTCTGTGTACCAAGTATTAATTTTGAATGGACAAGTGAAATTTTTATTGTTACAATTAATGTAGAAAATTGGCAAACTTTCTTTTTTTCTGTACAAGTAGTATAAGGTAGTGAAGACGGCTACTGTGCCTTTGGCTTGTTTATAGAGTAAAACATATGAAATTATCTCATTCAAAAATAAACAAAGTTACAGACTATAAAAATTTAATATCTCTTACTCGACAAATATAAGATTACACCCGAAAACAAAGCAAATGCACAGGAATTGGTCACCCCACAGAAACCGGCTCCGCTACCTTATTGATTATAAATTACAATCACGTCGTAAAAATACCTATTTTTCAATTATGCTAAAATGTGACAGCCTGAATAGTAATTTCTATATAATTTGAATAATATAGAGCAATATAAATAGTAAGATGATAAAATTGCTAGAGACATTTGTAAAAACTAACATGTTTATATTGAAACAATTAATTTTGAAATGAAAGGCAGCTAAGTCGAATTCTTTTTATTTTTATTTCACGAAGTTACACATCGCAAATATGCCTGATAATATTGTAGTCAATGTTTTGTGAACAATAAATGTATAGTTTTAATTCAACTCTATTAACTTAATTAATTAAATGTGTATTTATCATTCTTCATATTGCAGCTGATATTAAAATGCATTCGGAAAGTTTAATTATTCGACTTTGAAGCAATCTACGGCTGCTAAAATTAAAATTGAACATAAAATTCATTTTCAACGAATTGCGTGGAGAATATAATACATACGTATATATGAATATACATACGTCCGCGGAGGAAGAGAAGACAGCATCACTGATTGACATAACCTGTTGGTACACGCAAACGTCTAAATCAATTCGGATTACTTTTTTATTTGATTCAAGCCTGATGAACTAAGAACCAGGTTAACATTGATGGATAAATTCTTCTCTCGAACTGACTAAAAACTGGATAGTACCAATTCCAACTTGGACCCGACTGCCGGAAGACTGATTGCTTCCTAGACTTACTTTCTAATCCATTGATATCTGAACGAAATATCTCCAGGAGTTGGAACTAATCAATGGTCAGGAACGAACTGGTAGCTGATTTTGTAATGAACATCCTCTAATTACTATTCTTCTTCCCTCTGAACGATCCAACGTATTTTTTACAGTACATCGAATTAAGATCCGCCCTTGAATATATAATTGAACATTTCGATACGAATAACGCTCGAACGGAACGTTTAAATGTAAATATAAAAATTCAATTCCCGTATAAATATTTTCGACCGACTTTTCGATTTAATTCGAATCACTGCTTTCTCGATTTAATTCACGTGCTAGTGAACACCCTGCTCCCGGAGATATTTATATCCACATTATTGATGAGACCTTGAAGCAATATCAAGGATTCTCTGTTTCAATTTCACACTTCATGTGAGCCGCATTTTTTTAAACAATGTATACTCTGTACGTGGATATTTTAAGAAACGTTCAAAGTTTACATTAAAGATGATTGCTTTAATAAAATTTCATATTTATATTTCTTTCCTTTAATGTGAATTCATTATTTAAACATATTACAAAGATGATTTGAGATTTAAGGTTATGTAGGGCTATTCTGAAGTAAGCGGTATAGTAATTAATGCAGCGAACGAAAAATAAGTTCAACTATTGTGTACAGTAAATAGGCTACTGAAATTGAAACTGAAAAAAAAATTCATTTAAGTAATCACTGTTTTAATTTTCCATAATCGTAATACGTTTTATTAATACAATTAAAATTGTGATACCTTACCTAGAACGATTTATTTTACTGAATATTGATATTCGTTCGTTCAGTATTTTTCTAAGCTTTTTTATAAGCTGTACAGAAAATTTTGCGAATTTAGTAACAAGAAATTGAATTCATTTTTGTGGTATTTTAAGATCATTCGTTTCTTACATGTTTAATTTTAACAAATAAGTAATTAATTAAATTTAAGTAAAAACAGTATAATATATCTTATTCGATAAATATAAAGTTAGTTATGCTGGACAACAAACCAAAGGCACAATAATTGGTTACCTTACAGTAAGCGGCTCCACTACTCTAAATGGACCTCGGCGTTTGCAACTTACAAGTACGCTTGAAGGCCTTGTTCTGTCTGTTTGCCAGCGAACTTAATATATTAACACTATTACAGTGCTATTAAGCGGGGAAATCGATGATCGGCGTCGTTGTGTGTGCCCTACGCGTCGCGAGCCTCTTCCACGGAGTCTGCGTCATCGTAACAACCATACACAAGCTGGGCCGGTTGAATCGCCATCACCGTATCATCGAGGTGTCGACAGGTGATGCGATAATACTCGACGCGTTGCGCGGAAACGACAACGGGGCATCGTTTTCTGCGAAATCCGGAATTTTGAATCTCGATGCGTGTGTCAGCCGCTAAAGTGAAACATCGCTGTATGCTTCCAGCGGCCGAACAAGCAATGTGTTTTTATCGACAGTTATGCCACCGATGCGTTCCAAACAATCGTCGCCTGGGCCCGCTGGAGGCGGAAAAGCCCGTGCGAGCCCGCTCGAGTCCGCGTCGCGCAGCGCCGCCGTCGTAAATTTATAATAAACTCCTGGGATATTAATTGACGCCGGAGTTTCAGCCTGGCAAATTAATTCGTTGTTCCTCAAAGCAAAGAATGCCAAAGGGGACGCGAACGAAAGCTGTCAAATATTTGTAACGAGAAAAACTATTCCCGCCCGTTCTAATTAGAAGTATTTCAGAGTCCCCGCTTGTTGGAAAATACACGCTGCAACGGTCGTTAACGGTTCGAAAACATTGGTTGTGTAATGAAAAATATGAAAATAACGTTCCCCGAGTTACGTTCAAGTCTATGTTTAATTACCGGATGGAGCGGTAATTTCGATAAAACAAGAGAAAACGGCGTGCTTTATCTGCAAATTAATCAAAAATTCAGACGAGGTTTTTCTTCCTGGCGGAATATTGTTTCAGAAATTTTAGATACGCACGATTCGAATATGTTTCCTACAGCGTTTGATTACAAATTACTATCTCTACTTGTAATCGTACGAAAACAATGAACGTAGTTACCTCTTGAATTTTCCCTGTATCATGGACGGAAAATAAACTTAGAAGACAAACCGAAGAAACAAACCGAAACCAGACACTCTGCGTTGCAATGTAAAAAATTGGCACTGCTTTAATGTAAAAGCTCCTAAAATATTTCCTATATCCCCTTCTCATCCGTTCCTACTGTCAATTGGACACTATTTTCAAGTAAAGTATATGTATCTATTATTATCAATTAAAAAACAAACAATTTGACACACAGATGAAGATGTGTCAATTTGTCACACGAATTTCACGAGCAGGAAAATACATGTTACTTATTTGTTTGTCGAAAAATTCACCTAGAAGGTGAAATACAAATTTTCATCTGAAGATGATTCTATAACCTTACGTTTTTAGGAACGTGTAATTTATTTCGGTATTGTTGCCGGTTTCTGTATTTTAAACGTTTTTTATCTTCGTTAGTCTCTCTCCTTTTCAAATGGTTTTCATTCAATTACGATCTTTCAAATAACTTACCTAATCAATATTTCACAAGCAAATGAAATATTTTTTCCGTCTTCTAATCGATATTGATTAAAATAAATTACCCTAAGTGTAAAATCACTTCCAGTATATCGTTTCATTCTATGTGAAAAGAACATTGCGTAAATATGTTTTTCGACATTTTCAATAAATATGTAGTATAATAAATTATTTGTCTCTTATTATTGTCTTGTTACAATGAGGGCGGGATAAGGGTTAATCCATTTGTTCAAGTTTAATCTATTCCACAAATTGAGTTGCAGTCTTCAGCGAATAATATTGACCGTGCTAAAACCGTAAGAAAATTGTCAGCTTGATTTTTCGAGAAACAAAGTTCAGAATGGAATAATTTCGTTCCCCTGTTTCATTCTAGTTTTCGCATTGAATAACCAGTTTTTATGGCATTGATATTTTATTAGAATCCATTTATACTTGCAACCCCGATGGAATGCTGTAGTTTGCCCGCAATCAAGCAGAAGATCACGATAAAAACATAATGACTAGTTCGTCAATGAACGTCGTTTACAGAGCGCATGGTCACGTGTGTACAAATGATTACCTTCAAATCAACATGTATTCTCTGTGTCCGGCCGTTCCGCCTGAAGTTCAACTTGCCCCGCTCGTATCTCTGTCCGCGTGCATATTTTAGCGTCGCGATACGCGATATCGGATGGAACGCGTGTGTCATGGAACATTGTAGACACCGAATAATGATAAAGCGATAATTAGCAATGATAAAAGGATTGTTTCAATAGGTGATCACGCGAAATTGAATCTGCTCCGCTCGAGTTGCGGGCGAAATAACTTCAACGGCGCGGAAAGAATTGTTGTCGAATTAATTTCCCGTAATGAGATGCGTTATTACACGCGATTGTCACAGTTACAAAACTCACGGTGTCAACATGGACCGACTTTTTAACGGGTATGGATCACCCTGTCGGGAAGTGTTACCGTAACTAATGAGATAATTGATAAATATCGCTTAACATAGTGCTCACCCTTTAATCTCCATCTGCATGGAAAATACTAATTAACTATTGATTGATATCTGCGTAAATAACGACAGTTATTTTCTCGCGCTGGCGGAATCGGTAATCTCGTTGATGGACCTGGTAACATGTTTGTCCAGCAGTGGATAATTAAAAAATAATAACGTTATAATCTATAGGCAACTTTGCGCCGAACATTTTACACTGCCGTGGATTAATGGGACGATAAGCTGAAGATTTCACGCGTTCGAACACACAAAAGTACTTTCAGTTGCATCGACGTGTGCCAAATAATATGAACTGTTTTTAAAAAAAATTTTACTAAAAATTCGATAAACGAAGTATTTATAAAACAAAAATCTATAATCCGAGTCATACGTACTCTTGACTTAATTAGAGATTGGTCTTTCGAACTATTGTATAACACATAGCTGTTCAATATTTTCTTACAACCAATATTTCTCTTATTGAAAGAATAATTTTCTTCACAGCTGTCGTGTCCAGCTGAATTAACTAAAACTTATTTGTGTACTTACGATGATTAAAATAAACTGTGATAGCTCGTTACTACAATTTAAGAGGAGCATAAGCATGAAATGCGAATACTTAATGACCGAATGAAGACTAACGTTCCAATATACTCCAAGGGTGTGAATTCGATGGGAAAGGCGAGACATGTGCAGAAGAATAATGATCGAAAGAAGGTCGAAATAGCAAGGATCAAAGTAGTAAACGAGAACATTCGAGCCAGGCTACCTCCACTAGATTCGAATGTAGACATTTAGATAGGGGAGCAAACTACAATTGACCTGATTAAGAAGAAGAAAGAAGAGCAATAACTTGGGATACAGTTTCCGAAGTTCGATCTCGGCATTGATACAATCGAGTCGTGCCAGGCGAGATTCGAAGACATGTTCTTCAATTCAATCGAAGCCACTTATGCGCGTATTCCGGCGGATCCTTCCAGTGCGTAAAGATTTCTGTATCCTCGAAAACGTAGTCAAATTCGATCCGTCCCTGAATTCATTCGAAATTGGTAGAGTGGCGCGTCGGCGCGCCGCTGCCATTGTAGTACTAGTTCGGAGTTGGAAAGAATTTTTCGCGGATGAGGAGATCGGTGGAAAGCGATACAGACACGGGGGAGAAGAGGATGAGGGTCTAGAGAGACATTGAGGAAAGGTCTGACAAAGAAATTGAGAGAGATGGAGAAAGGCGAAGTGATGGAAAAACGGGAGAGATATAGCAAAAAAGAAAGATAGAAGTAAAGGGAAGGAGACGTAGAAATCTAGGAAAACAGAGACAGGCCAGAGACAGAAAGCAAAGATTTGTTTACTTGTTTACGGGAAGAAAAATCCCTTTGAAATACATACAAGCAGATTAGAAATGAACGGTAGGAGCCAAGAAGACGGTGCAACTGATGAACAACATGCTGGAATAGAAAAGATATTCAACCTGTTCAAAATGGATGCTAACGTTTCAGAAAATTCTATTCGAACTGTTATTATCGCTGTGTAATATGACATGATTTTCTTGTTTTAAAATAGTTTGTTGCCTACTGGATGTTTGAGATGGGGTACAATAAAATCGGTCTGGTATTAAACGGAAATGGGATGGAACCATTGATGGCTTTAAACACGGATAGGAAATCAAGTGTGATGTTCTTGAAGAGGCCAAAGTATAGACTTGGTAATCATAATTATGGTCATCAAATGTTATTGGGAAATCCATAGAGACATTCTATAGAGATAGATAAATCAAAAGAGGAAGACAGAGAAATGAGAGAGACAGAAATTGAGGGAGACATGGGAATCAAAAGAAACGTAGAAATCGAGAGAGTCAGAGAAGAACAAAGACAGAGGGAAAGAGAGAGAAAGAGAGAGTGAGATAGGCAGGGAAAAGTGAGAGCCAGAGGAAAAAAGAGAGAAGACAGATGAAGATTGCGGAACACAGGGAAGAGGAGAGAAACGCCGACGGGGGTAGGAAGATTCGAGGTGCCGAGAAACAATCTGGACTAGGAACGAATCGAAACGAGACGAAGGAATAAGGACGGTGGCGGTGATAGCAGCGGGAGTCGGCGGCAGTGGCGGCGATGGTGGCGCGAGGCCAGGTATAGGAATCGGAAGCGAGTAAAGAAAGGGCGACGGAGAGTGTAGTCTAGAAACTTTATCCACTTTGCATGCTGATGGTCACAGATTCGGGAAGACAAAATGGCGCATGAGAGCAAGAGTGCTGGCTGAAGCGTGGATCGCGATTCACCGGAATCGATTCCCTTTGTACTTCGCCGACACCACCACCACCATGACCAGGAACAGGCACCAGCACCGGCAGCAGCAGCAGCATCGGTCGAGCCAACACAACTACCTCCACCTAGTCGGCACTGGTACAACGAACGACGGCACTACCACCTCTGTCTTCTCTCCAAACTTTGTAGTCAATTTACGAGCGACCAAGTCAGCGCCCTTCGATTTTACGCTAATCCGATGCCGATGTCGTGCCGTAGACAAGGCAAACCTTCCTTTACGTTGGAAAGGGGCGGCCGAGGTTAAAAGGGATTTCATTTTCCGTGGAGCTCGCCGTTCGCTGCTCGCCAGGTTTGATTCAAGGTAACCACTTTCTTTCCGTTCCTCCTCCTTTTCTGCCACCCTTTTCATCCTCCTCCCACTAGATTCTCGGGGTTCAGTATCTGCTTCTCCTTAGTTTCTATATCTCTGATTCGTTCTCCTTAGCCTTCTCATTCAACCGTCAGCCAGGCTTCGCCTTGCCCTTCGCCCTACACTCGGCTCATCCAGCTTCTTCGTTCCCACTTTTCCTATCCCAGTTTTTGCGGCGTCTCTCGTAACTCAGCCTTGACGAGGAACCGCAATCGTTCAAGAAGGTAATGGGGTTTACGGGAGAGAACCGTCGGTACGTTTCATCCGGTGCGGTCGATCGAGTTACGGAATTAAGTTCAGCTGTACCGGAATAACAACCGAGCCGCTTTCTATCCCCCAAACCCCCTCCCCCAGCGGCCCTCTACCATGGCCAGCTCGCTCGCTCGCTCGCTTGCTTGCTGGTGGTTCTTTGGATTTTATAAGGGGATAAAGGGCACGGTTTCGAACAGTTGTAGCCGACCGAGGAAAAACTCTTGTTCTTTTGATCCGATATCATTTACGTCGTCCGCCAAAGGTACGATGAGATTTGACCCGACGCTACGAGTGATGTGTACCCGTAAAATGCCTCGGTGGAATGGAGAATCCAACTTGAAATTTAGTGGAACGGAGATTATATTCTTTTATATTGGGCTGCGGTCGCCGATAAAGGGCGTTTGCTCTGCGCAACTTTATATTGTACGAACGTTGTATAGGTACTACGTGGGTATTACTAGGGGTAGTTGTTTTACCAAGTTTTCGGTTTCACTATTCTGGAAAAGAGAAAATGGGAACAACATTTACTTTACTGATGGAAACTTGTTTGCGATGATTGTAGGATCTTTAATAGATCAAGGATTCGATGCAGTTATAGTAAAAATGACTTGGAGAAATACAAAACTGTGAAGACGTTAAAAGAACTTCAGAATTTATTCTTCTTCTTAAGTCATTAAAATTGAGAAAAGAAGAAATACATTTTTATTCAACCTCCGACGATTTTCGTAGAAAAATTTATTTTGCGTAAAGATTAGCAAAATGCGAATATTTATAACCTACCAATCACGTGATTAATTTTAATAGGACGTTATAATGGTCACCTTTCAGAAAATTGATCTCGTATTTTTTTTAAAGAACATAGTTTCAAACCTTTGTTTACGAATCTTTATGCTCGAACTTCAACAATGAATAAACTAATGATTATTTAAGTAATGTTATTGCAATGATGCGTCTACAATAATCGAGAAAATTAATTTAATATAAATGTTAATTTCAATATTTTAAAATCCTCTCTACGAAGCAGGAGAATAAATAACATATTTGCATTAGCGATGAAAATGAACTCGTGCGTCTGAACATGACTGACTAAGTCTACTTATATATTGGATACCTCGATGAAAAGGAAGCGTCATACGAAATATTGTCCTTGTGACTTTGTATGTACTAAACAACCTTCATAATCTTAAACGTAAATGTTTCAATTATGTAAACAATATTACTATTATTAACTACACTGAAAGATATGTAAGATATGAAAATGATTTGAAATTCCTAGATTGCATAAATCAATTAAATTTTATAGAATTCTTTTTATTTGCAAAATATTGGTACACATGGCCCGTTAAAACGTCGAGCGACGTCGATCGTTTATCGAATAATTTCCCGTGCTTTTCAGTCGCCACGTATGTTTCGGTAAAAGCGCGGGCAAAAGTAAAATGAAAAGGAAAAGGGAAGAAAAGAATTCATGTGCGAGGGCAGCGACAAGGGGGAGGGAGATGGACATGGAACGGACAGACATTACGGAAACTGAAAGGGGTAGAAGTCGAACGCTCGTAAAAATGGTTGAACCGATCGTAAACGCTGGCGAAAGAGCGACGTCGTCGATCGCTATAGACGGAGCGGGAGGAGGGACAAAAATCTCGGAGATATCGGTATTCGTGGAGTCGAAGGAGGCCTGACATCCATTTGATTTCGGGAACTGCCTCGTACGGTCGGGAAAAATTGAAATTCCTGGAAGGAAAAAGTGTGAGAATATTTAGTGAGCCGGTCGGAAGCGGAGGCGGAGGCAGGTTCCTGCGAGTCTCGACTGTCATTCCGGCGATTGGACGTCCGTCAGTCATCAAGCGAGGAATGTACCATTTTCAAAACGTTCGGCCGACGTCGTTTTAGGAACGAAGGTTTATTAACTTTCGGCGATTGACATTTTGTTTTCTGGTGTGCCGGCGCGTGCACCTCGCAGCTTGTCTGTCGGATTTATGTTCTTGTTTTTCATTAACCCACCTCCTCGCTCGCCGGAGCGGCCCGCGTTCATTAGTCGTCATTTTTGCGATTTACGATAATTATCGGGCATCGCGAACGTTGTCAGACCGTTCTTGCGACGTTATTCAAATTTACGCTTCGACTGGTCGGAAGTTCGTTGTGCAGCGTGATACTTAAAACGCTCGCGGAATAACTTGTATCAGACATTACATCGCATAAATCTCAACTTCAGCCGCAGTTGTGTCTTACTCGCGAATGTGTAAATTTCTTCCCGTAAACTCTGCGGAAGATACATGGCCGCGTAAATACCATCCGGGAACGTGTTGCCTAACACGGGCCACGCAGTTAACAGATTCACTTTCTCGAAGCTCGCTTTATGGAAATCGAAGCGCGTCGATTAAATCGACCCGATTTTTACGAGCCGTCGAAGTTTCGTAAGGAACGTTCGCCGACAGTCGGTACAGCGAACGGGTTCGAATAAATTGGCAGGGTTTAAGCGGGTGAGACGGATCTACGGGCGTATTCGAGTGCTTTCATTCTTTTTCGTCTATGGATCCGTAAACAATGCGTCCGTATGAAACAATGTAACGTCACTACCGCGTAACTACGGGGGATCGTTGCGCGCTCCATCCACGTTCTACGATTCTGTCAGCGATGTTACCGGGTATGCTGGATTTCGAGCATGGAAACAATGGCTAGTTATATGACGAAACCGTGAGAAACGATGGGACTGAATAGTGGCGGACAGTATTTTTTGCCGGTCGCGTCCGTGTCACTGAAAGCGGTGAAAATTATTCCGCACCTGTGGCACTACATCGGATGCTTGACGAGTCCTTTCATTAAATCAGAATGAAACTTCCGTACATGCTCGTAATCTCTTCGTTAGTCGGTTTAATTATGTAATCATGCCACCCGTGTGACCAGGCTCCGTTTATTTACTGGAACAGTACCGGTCACGTTCTTGACATTATTAACATGGTTACTGTTCGTCGTATAATAAGGCAATCTGTGTTAGATAGCGTTTGTTTAAAATGTATGAAAGATAATATTGATAGAACGAGTCGGATCGTATTCGTCG
Source organism: Augochlorella aurata (assembly GCA_028455555.1). Classification (NCBI taxonomy): domain Eukaryota; kingdom Metazoa; phylum Arthropoda; class Insecta; order Hymenoptera; family Halictidae; genus Augochlorella; species Augochlorella aurata. The sequence continues at coordinate 1,582,121 of CM052168.1, read as the reverse complement.
TCAACAAAGGGACAATAGAAATGTGACGACGTAATTATTAATGAAGAATGTAGACATTCAAGCTGAGGAATTTAATCGTAATGGTGTTAATTATGTGCGTCACGCAGCTGGTTAAAAGTTGCACGATCGTATGAATATTTAACTTAGTCGCGCGAAAATCTTCCAGTAACGAAACAAGCCATTAACTAGTAAGTTATTTTTGACGAGTATACTCGTAACACAAAATGTTGACATTTCTTCATGACAATTTTGCTCGCTAAAAACAGTTAATTGATTGAAAGAAATATATACTTTGATATTCTTCATTAAATTATATATTTAATAAAAATATCGTATTTAAACAAACTATGAAAAAAGTCAGATATATACGGTATAATTACAGTTACTTATATTGCAAAAGCTAACTGGTTAAACAATGTTTAGGGTTTTCTTTATGGTTAGATATACATTCTAGACAAATTGTTTCAAAATTTGGGATATAATCGAGAAGGAAGTGATTTTATAAGAAAAATGTAGGAATCAACCCTTTTATATCATGTTTCATTCTTTAGAGAAACAGGTTTAAGTTTCCTGAGTCACGTGTGATATTGAATGGGTATTGACTAAAGAAGTACAGCATTATTGAAACTTTACACATCCAGTGTTTCGTTATTGTTGATATTATCGTGAAAATTTTAAAAGATTTTAAGTATGTATTTGCATAATTATGAAAGTTCTATGGCAGACCGAAACTAAATCATAGGTTATACATACCATGATTAGAAACTTTATAATCGTTTATCGCGAAACTACTTTTAAAAGAACAGCGTACATCAGAATTCTCCAACGAATGAATAATTATATTTCTTTAACCTGAAGTTGCAGAGTTCTACATGGGTCATTGCAAAATGGTTTCAATTGCAGCGCATTGTTTCTAAACAATTGCTAGTTCTATCGCTGTATGAATTCAACAATTTCCAAATTTTGACAATTATTTTTTTTAAATGAATAAAAGTTTCCGTGAACGTTATTATATTCGTAAGATCATATTAAAGTAATCCGATTTAAAAGAAATCATTGATTCTCCACAACACTGTTGCGCTACCTTAACGTGTCCGATCATGAGTTACCGTGTTATCTGCTTCCTGTAAACGTTAGCGGAATTTTCTTCTGTCTGACTTTTAAATTTTTAGAGTTTGAGTAACACATTTTTGAATAAACGTCTGTGTTTGAATCTGTACGAACTTGTACTTGTCTTATCCTATTGTATCACCCATATAAATCAGCTGTTTGGATCGCTTTACGTTCACTAGGAGAGCACCACTGAGCGCAATGCCTAATTGACAGCTCACCAGAACTCTAAAACAACGTTTTCGTATGAAATTATTTGGATCGCGTCGATTCTCCGCGCAAAACGGTGCCGGAACACAACTCGTGCAGCTCGATTAGGCCAGATTTTCGCAGAAACCCGTGGAACCGGCCCTGTTAAAATCACCGTGGAAGAGATCTTATTTGGAGAACGCGGCGCGCCGGTATCCTCGGCCTCTTCCAACGCAACGCACACTGATCCACTTTAGGAAAATCACCATCGGACGATTTACCTCCATATAATGGCTCTTGGTTACCTCCTCCCGCGCCGGCCAAGTAGATTGTTCAAATCGTATCAACTTAATTCATATTCACGGTACGATCGAACTTGCCGGCAGAAAGTCGTGGACCGGCGCGGCGCGGCGAGGGAAATGAAAGCACGCGACGAGTGGTGGGAATCGGCAGAGCGAGCGAGAGGATAGAAGCCGGGGGTGGGCGGATACGAGGGACAACGGAGGGTAGTCGACGAGCATTTGCCCAAGCGAGCTGGGTTTTAGCCCCGCTTCCGTCTCATTACTCGCTACGCTCTGATTGAATTACCTACAATCAACATCAAACATTTTTAAACTCAATTTCATGTACGTAAAATCGTGTATTTTTCCCGCTTTTTCTTTTTTTTTCTTTATAGAACCGCTTCGCCAAGCGCGAACGCCGTGCGAGCTCGCGCGCGCATATTCGCTCGCGGAAAGACTGTTTTTCTCTCGTGTTACAATCGCACAAAAAAGTCGAACGTGTCGACCGCCGTTACATCATAATTATTTCACCGGTAGCGTCCGGAACGGCTGCTATTAACAGGTGCGTCACTTAAAGTTTCATCGGTGGACGCTGTCGAAGTAATTTGTCCTGGAATTAGAACGGTCTTCCTCCCTCGCACATTGATCAAATACTCGGTCTCTCGATCCGACTTTCTTTGTCCTTGCTTATCGTTGGATCCCGTTACATTTCCAAATAAAATGCAATAAAGTCTCGAATCGAGATCTGATAAAAGTCGCTCGCCGGCATGACAGTGATTCTAATTGTGAGATGTTGCCGCGGTTACATTTATATCGCCTCATTAATCGGTTTATTATGCGACAGATTATTGGTGCCTCGCAGCCCAATTTGTAGAACACGAGCCGGTCTTGTCCTATCACTGTAATTAGGTCGAAGGTGGGAGACTTCGAGAGCGACGCAGCGGACTGGGAACGCGAACGTAAGTAAACGATGAGGAAGACGATGAGATCGCGGAACCTACAGTGATACAGGAATTTTAGGTTGATTCACGAGAAATGTTTTTTTTTTATGAGATATGTCCTCAATTTATGGTGACAATCTCAATAGGCTGCGGTTGTTGTTGATGCATTTTCCAACAACTACATCGGAAGAATAAAATATATTTATAGGTATGATTCTGAACCACACTCCGAGGTTTTCAAATTTATCGGAATATCTTACAATCAATGCCATTTGTTATGGGGATTTGATGTATTCATGACAAAGATGTGTATTCAAAACATAAACCAACACAAACGTTAGAAAGAATGAACACTGTTGGTATTAGTTAATTCAAACTATTAAGAAATATATTTTTATTAATTACTTTCCCTACTGCTTAATGCAGACAATTATTATCTTATTATATTTTAATTAATATCCCACTTCATTTTTGTTATTTAAGTATCGTAAGGTTTAGTCCAAATTAAAAGTAAATCTACTTTACTTTCTATAATTATTGAACACATTATAAATAATTTAATATTCATTCGATTCATAATCTAATAATTAAAAGTAATGAAGGTAATGAAGAAATAGAAGCTGGAATTAAAGATATATCTAATATGTTAATGATATATGATGTAATAAATTAAGAGTAGGTAAAATTAAAATAATTTCAATATCAAAAATTAAAAATAGCAGTAGAAATAATTAAGAAATTATGAACAACGTATAGAATACATGTAACGTTTAACACTAAACGTACCGGCACTTTACGTATACCTGCTCTTACCATAAGAGCCATTAGGTAGGGGTGATTTCCAGAAAGAAATTCTTAATTTATTAAAGGAAATAATTCACAACATAGCTCCTGATTTCTAATAAAATAAAGAGACATATATTTTTATTCTTATATCACTGGAACGGGTCATTTGATCCCCGCTTGGTACGTTTATTGTTAAAATTCGTACGAAGAGTCGCTATGGAAATTGATTTTACTAGTGAGCACGCTGCTTCGCAAATTGAGTTTCAGAAATTATATTTACTGTAAACGCACAATTTAATGGAGGAAAGAGAGAACTTTCCTCCATTATAATATATAATCGTAAACTTAATATCAATTAATAACGGGTGCATGCGTTAATTTTCTTTGCGCCGGGGCAAATAGTACGCCATGGAAAGTTCTCGTACGACAGACAGACGAGGAATGTGGTGCAAGCGCGGGCGCACAAATATTATCAGAAAGACCACACTTCAGAATTAAATTATTGCATGCACGTGGTCTGTTCATCGAAATCCATAATGGTGGAATTGAATCGTATCCCGAGAGCGCGATTGATTTGCCGAAGAGAAGCACTAGTCAAAATTAATTCCCATTATTTCGTTAATGACACCGGGCTGCGTCGCGCTGCTCGTCACGCTTGCAAGCTCGATTTAGCGCGAATTAAGGATAATTAAGAATCCATTTGTATTCGAGCCAACGGAAACTACGAGCGGGCGACTTCGCGAAGAAACCGAACTTGTAATAATTACTTTTTCTTCTCGACTCGAAACTTCGTTGTCCCCTCCCGTCCGATAAGCGAACGAATCGATTTAAACCGATAACAATTATCTGATATGTCGCGTGGTGCTTCTTCTTTTCTTTTGGTTTCTGACAAAGAAAACAGTTTTTTGCAAGAAGAGCATACTTTCTTGGTGAAAGTCACCGTATCTCGAACTGGAACAGGTCACTTTGAGGGGTTCAATTGCAATTTGCGAAACATGTGGCACACCGACATCAATCAACAATATTATTCTACATGTCTAAAACATGTGTGACGTGAAAATTAAAAAATAGGAAACACATTGAAAGATAAACTTGATAAGGATAAAATGCAAGACCTACGTCAATTTATTAAAAACGCTGAAACAATGAAAGTGAGACTGTAAGTATTATCGGCGCTGCTGATTAGACAACGGATTTTTGCAACGGAATTGCATTTGTTGTAAAAATTTATGAAAAAATACAGAATAGTCAAAAGATTGGAAAAATTTAACAACATTGCGACATTATTTCCAATCGATTAAAAGTATTGAAAGAGATACTTCATTATTTAGCTCTATTCTATACAACTGCTTAACAAAATTTTTATTTTCCATAATGATCCGCTGTCTACTAATGGCCATGCAGTTGATGCAACGTAAAACCTTTAATTAAAATGAAAACTATTCGATATGTTGCACGGAGCTTCTTTTCTTTTGGTTTTCTGCAAAAGAAGAAGGTTCTTTGCGAAAACAACAAAGTCTCCGGTGAAGTTGCACGCAAGGAACAATTTGTTTAGCCGCGCCTGACGAAGACGGTCTTTACAGTTTACAACGTAAAGTTAAATTTCATCGCGACGTGCCGTTTAACTTTTCTTGATGGAAGGCGAACCTTAACGTCAACAATTTAACTAAAAATCGCGAGCTCAACTCACTCTGGAAACTTATCCCGGCGAGTTTATTAACTCCGCGGACTGACATCGTTGTAATTTTAAATTATGATACTCGGCCGGTAGCTAGCGACCGTTGTAGAATTATTAACTCTTCCTAACTAATTTAAAAAATAATCACGCTAATGAAGGGCAAAATAACGCGGGGAGGGCGTGCAGATATGATTCATTGTACATGTATAGATATATTGTACGACGTATGTGCGCGGGTATGTATGCGGGTATCTATGTACGAATGTATCCGGCGCAATTCATTCACGCTACATGGAAATCTCATTAGGCCCAGATACATATAACAGGTACCTCGCGACTAATGGTTGAGTTTGAATCAAGCTATAGGACAGACGCTTTAGGCGGAACTTGATCGTGTCGATGTTCACGGTGCATGAGCCATGACGTACGTTTCTAATGCATAATAACCGCTAGCCGCACTAGTTTAGCCATAGAATATGGAATCAGGAGGCTTAAACCTTTCTAAGACCAATTAGTGCTATATCCATGATTCCACCGCTTCTAATTAGCATTGAACAAATGCACCAAAAGATATTCGGACACTTCGAAAGCTGTCGATTGCAACCGCAGTATTTACATATTCAATTGAAGATTAACTGTAAACTGTTTTTAAAAGTCAAATAATTTTTTTACGCGCAATGGAGCACATTTTGGATATTAAAATTATGTGATTTCATCTCGTAATACAAATGAAAAATTTTATTTCCTTTTTCAAATTTGCTTTAGTAATTAAATTTTTTATTTGTCTGTTTTCGAAAATTGTATAAATTGAAAATTGAAATTGTTAAAATGTACAACATTTCAATCGATATTTAGCTACTTACGAGTATCTGATTTATTTACACAAAGTGGTTGGTAATTTCTGGTGCGATCAAAATGGAGCAATCCAGCATAAAGGAATATGTGACAATGTAGAACACGTTTTTTTTTTTATTAGGGGCTTCGGTTTCGAGAAAACACGGATTAAAGATTCAACGAATTCGCGTCCTATTGAATAGGCACCGGCTGGCGGGTCTGTTCATGACCGTCCGGATCTACTTCCGACTGACGAAATTCAAACCTATTTCCCTCGATAACGAAAGTCCAAATAAAAGAATTTTATTCTACATTTTTGATCTATTTTTTAACGTAGACTCACCCCTTTTTCGGTTATACCACCGATCGTAGACGAATGTGTAAAAACATTATCATTTAATAACTTGAAAGAAGAAAAATCTGGATTTGTTGAATCAAGTAATTTTGCACGTTAATATCAATCATAAAAATTAAAAGTGAATTGACCTGAGAAAGGAAGTTTCGATAATCTTCACCTACTTCTTGATTAATGACATGGATGACTAATTTCGCGCGAAACTACTTCATAGCTACTTCATAGCTATTTTTAACTACATTGCGTCATAACTGGCAAATTCTTGTTATTTATCTCATGCATTATTTACTACATGATACTATCGTATGGCATCTATTACTTATTATTAGTGATATTTAGTGCTCGACAATTCGTTCAACTTGCATAACATTGGAAACGTCTAGTGCCAAATGAAGTAGCATAGACAGATTGTAGCATAGACACATTTCTTAATTTAAAAATAAATATTTTAGTCAATTTGTAATACATCAAGAACATCATAAAACAGTTTGAACAAAATATGCTGAAAAACGTTCAATCTGTATCCATAGTGACGAATGCGAATGGTAGAAAATCGCTCTCAATTGCACAGAAAGAAAATCTTTGTCATTAAACTTGAACTCAGCAAAAATATTAGGAACACGAATCGTCGATAAGAATCCAGTCTCGATGACGAGGAATCGCGTAACCGGAGAGGAAGAAAGTAAAAATCAGAAAGGCGGTAGTTCTTTCGAACAGTCGATTTCATCCGCGCATACAATCACCATTGTGCATCAACAAAAGATGCGTGAAGGAAGGAGGCATCCGCAGCAAGCTCGCGGTTCAGGCGGCGTGGTGCGGCGGTAGCTACAGCTGTTGAAGAACGAGGCGTTACGCAACGCAACATGGTGGCAACGCGCGCTCGGCACATCAGGCTGGTATGCAGGAACTTCATTATAACCTCATCACTTCCTAGCGAGTGCATTCGAATTGAAAAACGCGCAGGCTTGTTTTGAGCTACGGTTACCGTGACAACGCTGGTACACCATCGCATACATGTGTACACGCGCACGGCCCTCCCTCCCACTCGACGGTATGTTCTTCGTTTCACTTATAATGGCCAGGTTTTTTCTCCTCTTTCCTCCACGGATTTCAAGCTGTTCGCCGCCACTGCCGCCACCGCCGCCGCCGCTGCCGCCGCCTCTGCCGCTGCCACCGCGCCGCGCCGCGTCACACCGTCGACGTACATCGAAAGGTAGCAGGCGACGTATTCCGCGGGCGAGGAATAGAGACAAAGAGGGAAAGTGGAAAAGGTAGGACGAGCGAGCGAGGCAACGAGCAACAGCAAAGCAGAGAGGGTTGAACCGATGTAGGGGGCTATTCGGTGGTCTGAGAGAGGAGTGTGCGGCGACGCAGGAGGTTGAGGGATGGTGTGCGGAGGACGTACCGGCAACGACGACGAAACGCGGGCACAGGCGAACCAGTCACTATGACAACGGTGACAGGCGAGGTGTTAGTGCGCATCCGTGACCACGCCTACGTCACGATGTTGTGACGTCAGAGCGTCGACGGCAGTGGCGCCTGGCGTCGACGAGAAACGTGGCGCGCGGCGTTCGTCGGCCCTCGCCGTAGAAGAGAGAGGACTGCTGCCGCCTGTTGCTACTTTGCTACACGGAGGGTAGGCAACCCCGTCCGCTATACCCCTCTCCCGCCGTTGCCTTCACGGTCTCCTTCCCGTTTCCCCTGAAAAGCTCCGTCTCGTTCTTCTTTCGCGTCGTCCGTCCTTTTCCTGGTCGCTGGGGCTCTCTGTGAAACAGGCCAAGAGGGAGAAAGAGGGTGCGAGAGGGCGCCCTCTGTTACAACCGCATGCGGAGTCCCGTGGACTGTCTCGCTTCATCCCGGGTGTTGTTCCTCGCCCCACTTTCGACCGCTTCTCTGTTTCTCTCTCGCGATCCGCGTGTCTCTCTCACATACTCGCTTTTTCTCTTGCTCCCTCTCGCTTTCGTCCCTTCTTTCTCCAACTTTCCACTTTTACAGTACGCCGGTCTCCGTCCGGAGGCATCAGGGTCTCTCTTTCTTGCCGCGCCTTCCTGTCAGTTTTCGCACGGTCCTCTCGCTTGGTCTTTCGGAGAGCTACTCTCCCTCCGACAGTCGTGCCGAGCCGACGTTCGCCACCACCGCTGCCGCGCCGCTACCCTACCACCGATTTCGAGCAAGCAACTCCCTCGGTTTCTACCTCCTCGCCCCCTTTAGCCTTCCGGCGGGCATCCACCCGTGCGCGTTACCAGCCAGCAGCGATCCCCACGGCCACGACCGAGAACCGAGACCGAACGAGAGTCGTCGGCTCTCCGCCAGTCAGCTATCCGACTCGCCGCCACGCCACGCCACGCCACGCCACGCCGCGCGCTGCGTGTGTTTTTTCGAAATCGTGTCGTCCAAAAACGCCTGTGAAACAGAACCTATCCAGCCGTCCCTTTCTCCACGCGAGGTGGTCCGCAAAGTAGATACTTGTGCGCGCCTGTGTTCTCGTGCGCGGCTTGCTACCACTCTATTCCCCGCAGGTCTTCTTGTTTACCCCCCCCCCCCCTCGTGGCGGTGTGCTCTCGATAGTGGGACGAATCGTCGTCGACAGAGATCGAGAACAGAAAAAAACGTTTGGCGCAATCGACTGTAACCGGGAGTGAGACTAAAGGAAAAGGGAGCCGTGTCCAGTCGCATGTTATCCAGGAGGAGAAGGAAGTAAAAGAACGCTGGCCGGAGGGCGCGGAGGCGGGTGACACGCATGTACGCAACGCACCGCGCTTTACACAGCACCCACACAAACACACATACATACACCAGTGACGCGCAGCGGAGGAAGTTCGCAGAGCGACGCACGTCGCCGGCCTTGTGTGGTGATCGTCCTCGTGGTTACCTTCGACGTCCTTGTACCTCGTGTGGCACGTGTGCGTGCGGCGGCGTAGGACACCCATTGGTCAGCCACGCATATGGATCATAGGTTAGAGAATTGATACTCACGTTTACCGAACCGTTCGCGCGTTCCGATTTGCCTGTGGTTCACCGACAGACCCGACAATATTCCTGCTAGTCTCACGGATCGAGATGACTTGAGGAAGTTCGCGGCCGGAGGAAACCGATCGTGCAAAGGATTGAATGAATGAGCTAGAGTGAGCGAGCCAGGCAGTGAGAAAGGGAGAGAGAAAGAGAGAGAAAGAGAGAGAGAGAGAGAACGGGAGAAAGAGAGACGAACACGCGAGAATCGAGCAGACACGCACACGCGACCGTCCCCGTGGTCGAGTCGACGAGTCGGCAAGCGGCGCGTGCCAGTAACCTGTTGCCGCCTCCGGGAACAAAACTCGAAAGCCGGTAATCGGGAGTTTAAGGATACTCTGATATTCCTGCGAAACTGCGAGCAGGTGGAACTGCGAGGGGCTGCTCTCCAGAGCCTATTGATCTATCGAATGTCCCGCGACGTTACACAAATCTCTGCACGATTACGAAAATCTTCGCTCAGATTTCGAAACAGCTTCTCTCTGCCCATCAGAAATTGCGCGGTTCATTTAATAACGTATTTGTCGCGAGAAAAATTTTCTGTGTTTCGTAACTTTCCGTAATCCAGGTTCTCGTTCGACTGCTTCGATAAGTGCTGCTCTTCTCGCGGTTGGAATGTTTCGGTGCTGCTCGTGAAATGTTTAGTATGAATTATAAATGAGTACCCATGTTCCTCGCTCCAGCGAGCACAAAGCTCTTTAAATTTTCAAAGTAGAGTTAGGTTGCGGCGTTTTAATAGTTTTAAAAGGCTCCTTGATCGGGTTACGAAGTAATCAATTCTTAATCTAGATTTCTTTTACGAAATCTATTGCTTTCCAATTAGAAATTGTCGAATTTAAGCCGTTTCCGGAGTTTCCTAATATGCTGATCTCGAAGTGCGTAAAATTTAGTGTTCAGTGCAGAGTGAGATACCGAAACTTACATTGAAGTGAAAAAGTTTTGTCGTAGTAATCTATCTGGTAATTTTGGTTCCCGTTTTTTAGAAGTACGATGGAGTTTGAGCTGTGTGCGGTTTTGATCACACCGGTTGAATATACATTGCACGTTTATTAGAATACGGAAATCACGGTTAGAAACGCTGTGCTGCAAGATATTTCGCCGCGTATACGCGAACCGCTAGAGAAATTGATACAGTGAAAATAAAATTTAGTAGATGCGGAATTCGTAAGTAACAGTGGAACAACAATATGGTCTACGATACAAGAGCTTACTGTTTTGAAATAATATGCAGCTACTAAATATGTGCATATGATATTTGTTGTTCCTTGAGACCAAACCATTTCCAAATACCGTGCACCTGCTCCACATTTAAATGCGTTTAACGCGTTCTGCTCCCACGTAAACACAGTTATTCATTTCTAAACTCACATGATGCATCGCCGACTACATCAGAAACGCTGTTTTCCAAAAAACGACATGTTGAAACGGCTCCGATCCTATGTTAACATACTTTACGCGGGTCAATTCTGACAATTCGACTGAAATGGTTTTAGAAAGTCATTTGATTTTATTTAGCTGCTCATCGTGAAGTTTCCTTTCAATATCTGTTCATTAAAAGTAATTATTTCACGGAATACTGATTTATGTAAATGGAGATATACTTTTCAGCCGATAATAATAAGTTAACAGAATACAGGTTTTCTCAAAATTTCAACACATTCTTTTGACAAAATTTATTGGATAATTATTATCAAGTACATCGTCTCTGAAGTATAAAATTCCTTGCCGACTAGTGGAAATGGTCCGTCATTGGTCAGACATCCGAATGATACTCTAATACGTAATATACGATTTTCAAAAATGATTGAAAAACGAGGTGGTAAATGTGTTCTTATATTAGAAAATTGGAAATAGATAAAATTTCTGAAATTCTTTGAATGGAATGATTTTTCGAGCGAAGTTTCCTGGATTGACGCGGTAGTTAGGTATGCATTGGTTCGGTATTAAAATCGCTGGATAAGTAAAATCTATTTGGCCTCTGGCCTCGCGGACGTATAACTTTTCAGTACGCGTGTGACATTAGCTCGAGAGGCGGGCCGAAGTGGCTGGAATGAGGTTCGAAAGTGGAGTATGTGAGGAAGGGCCGACGTGCCGGGCGATATACGATATATATCTTTGGACGAGGCTACGTGACCGGAATCCCGAGGAGGTTAAAGTTGGATTTGTAACGTATTTTTCCTCGACGTGGAAATACCCATCGACTGGCATGCTGCGTGCACCGGCGTTTTGTAATTTCCGTCTCGTATCCCCGATTGACATGGGTGAAAGCAAAGATTTACATTGAAAGGACAGGCGTAATGCATATGTATTTATGCATACATAGATGCGTCGCGAGCACGTCGAGGCGACCCTGTGTCGGCTTCGACGCGTACCGCGGAAACAGCTTCAGCGTTTAAAGCGGCTTCGAAGCGTAAACCGGCGAAGCAGGCCCGATGCTCGAACCGGCAGCATCGAAACGCGTCGTCTTCCACGTCCCGTCGAGCCATCTTCCTCCCTCGCTATTTCGCTGATTTCCCGGAATGCGCGCGTAATAGAAAGCCGAGCTCGCGGCTCGCTCGAAGTATCTGATACCTGTCCGTTTTTCTTAAATAATGCAATTCCCATTTGTTCCCGGAAACTGGACAGAGTGACGGATGTCGCACACTTTTCATCGCGTTGCGGGGAGCTAGCGTTGGCCTTGGTTCCTGTATTTTCACGGTTGACTCTGGGGTTTTCATCTCTCGTGCAAAAGGCTGCTTACAGCGATGCGATGAGATGCGACGCGATGCGGTGCAACCCTCGGGCGTTTATTCGACGGGCACCGGCGTTACTTCGAAAGTTTATTCAGCGATGCGTTCTGCCGGCGATGTTGCATTTGTCGGGATGCAATGTGATCCCTAACAAGATAAATGAAGCTCGCTCCCCTGTTTCCTGGAGGCGGAAGCACGGGAACGTGGAGCATGGAGCGCGTGAGGGGTCGGTCCGCCGCCAGAAACTCCGACCATCCCTTTTCCCTTGCCTCGGACATAATCTGAGATGTCATCTGCGGAGACAGTGTAGCGCTGTTCCGCGAATTACGTGGACATTCCTCTCGGCGGAGCAGTGACAGTTCGTTTGTCAGTTAATAGGTGATAAATCGTCGTGCGCGGGCTTGTTTCTTCAAACAAATATACCGCCCGCGGGTTTTCGTCGGCCAGGAAATCCCGTGTGCTGATATAGGCGGAAATTCGTTTCCGTCTCGTCGTACGCGCGGCTATGTTGCTCCCGATGATTTATGAAGTGCAGCTGCTGGTCGTCGGAGACGTTCCATTGTGAAAAGTCGCTCGTCGAATCGGCCTCGATGGCTCGGACAGTGTATCATCCGGCCGGTGAATGAAATTTAATATGGTGCTCCGAAACGAAATTTTCACGTATGCTAATCGAAAAACGAAATTCTTCCGAAGCGCTCGCTCGCTTTTCGAGCTATAACAAGCTTCTCTGATTTCCGCATTGCGAAGGCAATAGCGGTCCAGTCCTTTAATGCGATTCGAGTTTCTGTCGTGCATGCAACTCGAGCACATGAACCGACGGAGGTCAGGTACTTTATATACCTTTGCTCATATAGGGCATATAAATAGTGTTCTACTCAGGTTTAATGCATTATAGCAGGACATTGCAGTAGGACACAGGGAGCGTGCACGTAACATTGCCGGAGAATGGAGTACGTACTATACAGACATACCAGAATTGTACTGAATTATACTCCGTTATGGTTCTGCCTCTGTAGGTGCTCCATGGTCGAGGGTTCCGGTTTCATACTGTGTAGTACTCAATATGTCCAATACGAATACCTCACCTTCTGTCTAGCTGAATCAAAAGGACGGTATCTCGCGTTTGTCGCTGAATGTCCCCAATCAATTGAATTCCGTATTCGGCCGCCCATAATGTTCTGAACCTCTCTCGAAAATATTGCAAACCGTGCACGTCGCGTTCCGTGCAATATTCAGTCCGAACGAGACCTATTCAGGATCAAACTTAATCGCAAACTGCGAGTAAACATAGAAAATAACTACATATGAAATCTCTTCAATATTAGCATTTGCTCTTCTTCGAGAAAGTTTTTCGTGAGAAAATTCCTACAGTTAACGCCCTTTATTGGATAGTACAATTTTCTTTTCAATTTCTGCAATAATTTGTTCACACTAGAACATACTACGCACATATTTATAGTATAAATATGTTGTTGCAAAGAAGAACGCCGCATGATTTCCTTTCCCAGTTATCGTCGCTTAAGTTCTGATTCGTAAAGCTTCATATCAACAGTGTTATCTTTGCGTTCTATTTTTTAAAAATCCTTTCGAATTTGTTTTCATGATTAGTTTTCTGGAGAATAGGTAAATCCTATGTTCTAAAGTTCGATTGAAGCACGCAGCAAAATTTATTGAAATTGTGACGCGCATCGTTTTTCCTCATCCATGGAAATGTGAAGATAATACTTTGTTAGTTGAAAAATTAAGCATCGCATGGATATCGAAAACGTGTCATTAATTTCACAACTGATAATCTGCTTCCTATTAAAAATACTGAAATTTTCTAAGCCTTTCTCATCTTCTGAAGAATTTCTTTTTGGATAATCTAATAAAAAAATTGCAAGTACTTCCTCTAACTTTACAAATCAATATTGTCCTCAGCTTTCGAAGTTCACGACCACTTTCTACTTTCGATCCAGTTAGTTTCGCAGCTACGTTCGCTATTTTTACGTCGCATGCTAAAAATTCTGAAAGCATTTTTTTCCTGCGTCTTTTATACTCCACAGAGTATTCCCGCTGTTAAATTGATTCGCTAGTGTTAGTAGGGCATTTGAATCGAACAGTTATACGGGCATCTTTTATGAATGATTTCAGCCCGATACTGCGGTTGACATAAAAGTTGCGAGAAAGGGTACTTCGAACTTATTTACGCCTTTATTGCTAATATCGTTCCTCACGCTCGATTGTCGCCGATGGTCGTATCAGTTTCTGAGTAGTACGGAACGCTGCCAGTGTGCATTGATATTTCTTACTTCCTTTTTACGGCCTACCTTCTTCCGTCCTTCGGACGGCGAAGGGCGGGCATCTCGAAAATTTATCGGTCGTCAAGTCCTTACAAGTGTTTCGCAGGGATCGGGGTAGGTTTTAGAATTATTTCGCGGCGTATCTTCTTCACACCTGCTTGCTTGAATGATGGACCATTAAAGAAACGTTAAACGTCGTTGCTCCATCTCGGCGGTATCGTGATTCTGGTTCAACGTTTATTTAGGTGCAACTGTTATACGAAAGCTAACTCTTTGCGATTGGTAATGTCCTCTTCTATTTTAGAATTTGCAATGACATTATGTAATTCAACTATATTTTCGTATGTCACTCTATGATCTATTTAGAACGGTTGTGAAATACTACGATTGTTCTGAAATAACAACTGAGTGTACAATATATGAATAGAATCAGCAAAATAGACAACTGTTAATGCAAAAGACAATGTTGGACAACTGTTTACCTTCATGGAGAGTATTCATAAATGTAATGTTGAAGTTTTTCTATCTACGAACTATGAAATTAATCTGTCAATCGTTGTGGCGACAAGTGTCATTCGTCATATTTAAATTTTAGTGTACTTCGCTGATTGCGGAAAATTGTGGAAACGTAGTTAGTTGTGGTTCTTGAAATACAATTAAAATATGTGCAATTGAAACGGTCTCCGAAAAAATTTGGCAAATACTTTTGTAGTGTTTTACGTAAACGATAAGATTATGCTACCAAAAATGTTACTGTCACAATAAACTCATGTATGATCAAAATATAGTGATCAAACAGCGACTCTATTTCTTATCTGCTTCGTTTTAATATTTAATGTAACCGGTTACATGTAGGTCCAACAAGCCGACGGTACGCAGCTCAGAACGCTTACATACTGTAGATCTCATTAATTCGTGGTTATTGCGTGAAATCATGCAACAAGCATATGATTCTGAATTTATAACCTGTGCTATTTAATTATTTGATTATCCACCCAAATTAGGTTGCGTTATACGAGGCGAATCCCATCAGATTTCGACTTTCTATATTTTTCTATTTTCTTGTTTATTCAGCAAATCACTGCTGCAATTCTATTATAATATATGCAGTACAAATTGCATTCTATTCAACGTTACTGATACACTAACAGTGTTTATTACGTTATCTGTGTTTACATGGTTGTTTTGATTGAAATTACGCCCAGTTATATGAAGGGATGTTTTGCTTAGGCAAGATGTGTTGCAGTGATGAAGCATTATGGTCTGCAATGCTTTTATAGTATAATCATAATGTTGGTCGCTTCTATCCCGTATATTCTTACGTTTTACTGCAACTGCAATTTAATAATCAACATTTCTGCATTCACTTCATCACCACAATTTGTCCAAATTGTACGTAACTGAATATTCGAGTAACATAAAATTTGTTCTTTATACTTCTTTTAATGACGCCAACTTTTTTACAAGTACTGTTTTAACATCAACAATAACGTGCAAAATATCTAGTCTATATTTCCCAAATTAAATTATAAGAAAAAAAATAAATTGAAATTTATATTAATCTTTGAAAGGGATTGAAAAATTTTCAATGCATTTGCTTTATATGCTTTTGCATATGTACTCGATCGTTTTTGGCTGAACAAACTCTAATACATTATAATAAGCAAGTAAGAATGTATATTCGCGACCGTTATACATGAATCTAACTTATAGGCAATTAAATTCAATTACATACGCCACACTTAACACAAATAATTTAACTAAGCAAGAAGACATAACTGCTCATATTAACCGTAGCACTATTAAGGCATAAACAGGTTTAAGGTCTCTTTTGGAAAAAAAGTGGTATAAATATTATTTCTTCTGTTCGAGCTGTATTTATTTATACGATACTGTGAAATTATACATTTAAGTACCTACTAATGAAAAAGCTGGTAGTACAAATTTATAAATAGAATATTGTTAAAGCAAAACCATATATTTACAATTCTCTACACATTTTCTGACCCTCCCTTAGGCGTACTAGTTTTAATAAGCATAGACTCTGTCTACCTCCACTGACTAATCTTTTCTAACGAAAGCATTTCTTTATGTTTCAGGTAAGTCAATCATTCGGAATTAGTTCTCGCGAGACGAAAGTTGAACGACCGATGGTGCCAGTTATGATATTCGTAACGGTAGGTGATAGCAAATCGGAAGTACATGCGAGATTAATATAGAATAGACCGGTTAAGTGGAGAACGTTGGGCTATGGAGAGGGGATGCAATTGACTTTGCAATAAAAATGGAAATTAACACGGACTACGTGGGCGGAAAACAAGGCTAACCTCCGTCAGTAGCACGAAGAGGGTAACGCGGAATCTTGAATAAACAAACTCACCCCAACTCCTTGCTTGGCACCCTCTCCGTCGTCTCCATCAGTCTCGAGGTATGGTCCAAAGGACGTTGTTATGATTGCTAATGGCAAACTATCCAATTCAAAGAACAAAGTAAAGTAACGAGTTGCTTCACAACCCGGCGAGTACACAGGGAAAGATATGTACGAGTTTGGGGAAAACGACGAATCAAGAGAAAATACCGCGGTTCGTCAACGCAGGCTACGAGATCGACGGAATATCGTCGGCGAACCAAAGTGGATTCATGTGTAACAGAATCTTTCGGGCGAACGGAAATACATCCAGCAGATTCGTACTCGTATTTCTAGACAAATCGATATTCAGTTATTTCTTCCAATCGACGATTAAAATATCCGTTCTTGCATCCAATTGACAGCAAAGTAAAAGTTGCGATTCGATAACTCGCTTTATTGCTGTGAAATTTTTATTCAACCTGCCCGGAGGAACTTGGACAGAATATTGGTTAGTCTTTTATTACATAATGTCATTTCGAAGTAATTTCTCTTCTACTGAAATCTATTAACACCGTATAGCAATCATGTACCGAATAATAAGAAAAAATCCATTCACAAGGCAAAGCTATTCGCGTATCTTTTCAAAATTTCAATATTACTACAAATAGGTTAGTCCACTATAGTCCGTGATGTCCTATTCAAAATGATTTATGTAACTTGATACCAGAGAACTTAGGATATAAATCAACAATGAATTTACACTTTTTAAAAAGGCGAACTTACGTTGATGTGGGAAGGGAGCCTTAAGAATTGCAGAGCATAAACTTCTTGATTATTAGGGAACAACAGCAAAACAAGATAACACGAAAAATGAAGCGAAATTACAGTGAGCTGCACAGAGTTAATAAAAAAGCTTATAAAAGGAATAAACATATGCAGAACCTAATAACCAGACTTCAAATATTGGTCAAGTTCCATTAGTAAAGCTATTTCTGTTATAACTTTAGTCGTTATGGCTATTATAACATTGAAAACTGTGATTCGTTGCAGCTAAGATCCGAAGCAATAATTTTGCGCCATCCTGGTCCGCGACGATAGATTGTTTATAAAATGCCGTCTTATCTATTGTTTCTCATGGGACGCGCGTGAAAGTTCCAGTGCTTAGCTGTGATCATCCGCGATCGCAAATATTCATGCACCATTATGTCCCGGTAACGTAAACATTTTGTTCAAAGCGTCGTCGTGGCCGCAGTCGACGAGCGTCATCAACGTAATTTCTTTATGAATACGGTAACAGTTTATCAACATACTAGAGGCACGTTAAACTCCCAACAACGACGCCGGTCCTACAGCACACAAGAGAATACGAAACAAGTCCGCCTTTCAAAAAGATCGCTTGATCTCGGAATTGTCTGGCCTAGGGCGAAATCGCTCGACAATTAGCAAAGCTTTTCTTGTATTGATATACATACATTTGTTCCTTCGGCGGAGGCTCCGGACTTTTTAAGCTCAAGTCTCGGGAAGATTTAAATTTCAAAATTTCAATCTGGCTTGCAAATCCGCCCATCTCCCGGCGCAGCGCGCACGCGCGCGTCCTCACTTCCGTCTTCTGTTGGATGCCGGCGGATTGCGTCGACTCGACATCAAAAGCTTTCTCGAGTTACAACTTCTGCATGTGGTCAAGCGTTCCGATGGTGGATAGCAATTCCTTCTTTGTTAACGAGAACAAGCTTTCTCTTCTTTAACATGCTGTGTAATTTGCTAGATCGTTGGCTCTACCTTTTCGAATTAGTGGCTTCGCCGTCGTTTAACCGCACATAGGAAACTCGGATTTCTTTCCAACGAACAACGTTTATATATGCATAGACGTGATCTTATATACATCATTTAATATATAATCACATTTAATACAAATTTTACATATTACGGACATATTTTATAGGTATTTGAAGTAAAACATACTTTATACTGCAAATATGTGTATTCCGAAGAAATAAAGACAGATTATACATTAGGTTTAAACGTAATCTTACATGAAACTATGAATTCGACAACATTTTTCATTCTTGTAAATGCGTTCTATCACTATTACTGCCTTCTGCTGCATTAGATGGAATTATAAGAATAATTATTGCTGCAACTTTGCATCGTCAATTTAAGTGGACACTAGGTAATACAACGCAAAATTGCTGTCTGTTCTGCGCCAGTATAAATAAAATGTTCTTCAATTTTGATTGTCACTGCAGTCAACACTACCAGTACCGAATTAACTTGGACTTTTCACAATTTTTATATTAATATGTATTGAAACGATTAAAATTGTTGTAGGATTAGTGTTTGTTTCACGAAATCGAAAGAATTCAGCAATTAAGAGTTAGTATTAATAAATATTTATTTTACGAAGGTGAAAGATTTTAGCCATTATTTTTACGCCGATTGTGGAAATTTTTCATTAAATTAAACAATGAGAACTTTATGTATCCTATTCGTTGAAAATTCGAAACAAAGTCTTTTCAGTCATTTAATGATTTTCAAAAAGTGACTTTCAAAGTTCTTATATCATTTAGAACAATCTTCGGATCATTTAGAGTTAAATAAAAGATTCCCCATGTTGATACCTACTGCAATCAATAAGTTTCACAATGACACTCTAACATCGGAAGAGTTCGCTAATAAACACGCAAAATATAATTAACTGACAGAAGAAGCTGAAAACTCGTTTCTTATCATCTAGCTACTTTAATAAACAACATATTCTCTCGAAGAGAAGTGGCTTTTACCAAACCGCACTCTCCTCAGGATAAATTCGAGTACTTTCTACTCAATCCTGTCTACATTTTCGTAAACCAGCGGCACATTCAGCATCTTCTACCGTACGCGCGTAATGGAACATTAGCAAGATCCATTGAAACCATTACAGGAGTTTCTTGAAGTTTAACAGAGGCAGATTCTACCTGGCCATTAACGGAATCAGTGTCGTTTGCAACTGCGGCAGGGTACCGAAGGAGCCGTCGCGTTCGCGATCGGACAACGAATACATTCAAATGCACAGAAAATAAATCAAGTTCCATCAGAAGTTACTCGGTCTCAACAATTCGCCAGCTTAATTACTTTACTAGACGTTACGGCGAGGCATGGCCGCGGCACGACACGGTTCCGGTCTAGTGAAGTACGTTTCTGGCCCACGAGTGTAGCTTGTCAGCCGAAGGAAAGGTGGGTAAAGAAACGGAGGATGAGGGGAGGGGGTGGTAAAGCAGGGCTGGATGGGAGGGACGATGAACGTGGGCGAAACTTTTAATTTTTCCTCAAAAAACTTTAGCTGCTCGTTACGTTGTCCCAAGTGCATCGCGCTTGGCGACGAGGCGAAGTGAAATTAAAATTCATGCGACGCGTCTTTTCTCGGCCTCCTCTCCCACGGGGCCCAGAGGGCGTCCTGCAGGACAACATCACGGAGCGTGCGTATATCCTGCGCGGTTACCACCGTGAAAGAAGGGATGACTAGGAATCGAGGAGGCGAAGGGGATTCAACTGAATTTGCAAATCAAATTTCGTCCCTGGTCTACGAAATTCTGTCGGAGGCGCGACGGAAAGGGATGGGACGTTCGCCTTCGCGCCAATTATCGTTCCTAAACCGACCTTACTTCCATTTGGCGTTCCTGTATGCTCGAGGTTATCTTTAAGCTGGTCCTTCCTCCGTGAAACTGCTGCCCGGGGAAAACAAAAGTGTGCGAAATTTCTGACGAAATCTGTTCCCAACTATTCGAACGTCAATCGGTTTCAGAAATGAAAAGTGATTTTATGCATTCATGAAAAAAATGAATAGCTGAAATATAAAATTGTGAAAACACACAAATATTCTAATAATATTGTTACACTATCTTCATTACATCAAGATTGTTGCATTGAAATTGACAGTCGAACGGCGGAAATTTTTGACAAAAATATAACTGACAATGGAACTTCGATAACCCGAAAATTCCGATCATTTTAATCTGTGCAAGTTCGTTGTGAATCTTAAACGAAGTTCTGCGCTATTTTTACTGTCAACCACAATTTGTTTTTTTTTGTGTGGAAACAACCCTTATGTGTGGGAAACACCCTATGTGTGGAACGTCCCTATTTATTATATATACACTATATATATATACACTATATTTTTAAATCTATATAAAAACGATTAGAATAAACATTTGATAGCTTTTTATGTTTTTTTGGAAATATTATTGAAATGATAAAAATTTGTTGTTTAAATAAAACTATCGTGTCCACGTTGTCCGATAAATTTAACATACACATCTTCTTTTATAAAGAGGTTACCAACGAGAGAAAAACTTCAGATCGCTTTAAATGATGGAAGTATAATCATTTGTAATTCTACGTCAAAGTAACATATTTTTTAAAGCACTTCTTCTAGATACGATATTCTATAGGCTATAGTAAAAAACGTAAAAAATTAGTTGTCAAAAATTTAATATTCAACTTGAAAAGTTTCGCAGAGTATAATTAAATATGTCAAGATTGTCAATTGTGTATTACATGTGACAACCTAATTTTTAATTTTCGCTGAATGTTGAACACTGATTTTTGAAGAATTCCAATTGGAAGATTCAGTTTACTAATGCCTATATAAAGATCTATTTTGCAAAATGCATTTTTAGTAATACAAATAGTAAAATGGTTTTCATTGTAATTAAAATGATAATTATAAATAACTGTGTCAATTAAAACATTCGCCACGCGTTTCATCGTTGCAAATGCAACGTTATATTAATGCACATATTCATGGTTCGACTAATGAACAAAAATTCATATTGCCACCGGTCTGAAATCACAGTTTCGATTTTAAAGTCGGACGAATACAGTCGTTTTATTAATACCATTCGACCGATTCGTTTTAAACAATTTTATATCCGATGCGTGTACCAGCATTTTCCGTTGCATTGTTCGTATAATTTTGGAATATATTTCTGCGAAACGCGGACTTCATATTTCTCAACAATTTTTCGATTAGTGTCAAAAATGTAATATCGCGAAGCTTTGTTCGCAAATAGTGAATGACGTTTCATTAATCGCCCGGTTCTAGCAAACGAAAACCTGTGTTTGATAGATCTATTGCGTTTAAATGCTAGAATTTTTTAATTAAATAATTTTGGAATGTGCGTCCGTTTCAATGACAACATTGTTCATTTTACAATATTGACGGAAATAAGCGAATGAAATTCCTTCAATTATTCGACGTCAACGGAGGTTGGTGAATTTTTTGAGAAACTGACGATTAGGCCATGAATTTTATGCATTTATCACAAAAATTAATAAATCGAGTACAAAACAGTGAATAAATTTAAAGAATTCCAAAATATTATTGAATTGCTTTCTACTGATTAAAATTATTAAAAACAGAAAGAAACCTCTACGTAACTCGTATATCTCGCAATTCGTGCAAACAACATTTATTTTGCATAAAAATTCGTAGTCTACTAATGACATTTGATAGCTTTCCTTTGTAACACGCTTTGAATGTCGAAATATTCTTCAGTAGACTGTAGCATGAGTTAGCAGGCACATGGTACGATATTTTAGTTTCATATTCTTCAACCGCGTGGGGAACTGTCGATTCTTTCATTCTATTGCATTCTTTCTATCACTTGTTCTGCATTATTCTTCGGAAAGTTCCCAAAATTGATCCGTCTCCGTAGAAAACTTATTTCAGATCGAAGTTATTCGGAGATAGAACTTTTGGATCGCAGCAGTCGAACCGGTTTCATCTGACAACGTATAAGCAACATCTTTTTGACAGTTCGTGGCATATTATTTTCCCTTACTCCTCTGGAAATAATGCTGAATCGTACGAAATTTGACATATTGGATTATCGTTCATCCAATTTATAGCAGATTACATAGATTTGTTAATAGAAAATCCATACGAGTAATGAGAAACGCGAAACTTGCGAGTAATCGTGTCGAGGCAGTGAAACTTGGCAGCGGAAAACTTGATTTGTAAATTGATATTTGCATCCGTATCGTATTGTACTGAACCTAAGAGATATTATGGAGATTCTTACGAACTAATGCCCGAATCTACATGATCCTCAAGGGTGCATAAACGAGGGATTGTTCCGCATCTCGCAATGCACTCTCGAGTGCCATTGTGTGCAAGCAGAACGAGCTACATGTAGAACTTCTACGCTAGCAAACCGCAACTACCAAACCAGAGTTAGTTGTAGAATAAAAAATATTTTTCATACAGGGTAGATAGTTTTTCGAATTGGTTTACACTCAAATAATCGCTAAATATTCTTTTTTCAATGAAAATGAATCTTCTTATTAATTAATAATCTTATAAAAAGATATTAATTTCTGTAAAAGCACATTTTGTCGTTATGATATCTCCGATTTTAAAATATGACATTTGATGCACGTTATTTTGACTGATCTGTAGTTTTAAGATCAAACAACGTTTTTTCGCGTTATAAAACATTGACAAAATTAATTAGAATAGTGAACATATATCCTTTCTAAGATCTTAGAAATTCGAGTTAAATCATTTTCTATAATCTATAATTATCTATTCAAACAAGAAAGACAGTTTGCAGTTTTAAAACGCAAGAACTTTCTGAAAATTGGACTAAATAAATTGGACAATTACTAAATTTTTTTTTAATTTTGCTACTACCCTTGATAACAAAAAGAAAATACGAAACAGTTCTTAAATTTTCGTTATAGTTTTTTTTTTTATTCTTTTGTCAGTCTAGGTAATAGCAAAATAAAAAATTATGTTTCAGTAATTCTCCAGTCCTTTTATCATTTAAGAAAAATGTTCATGTCATTTAGTCCACTGTTAAAAAAGTTATTGCCTTTTAAAAGGTATACAAACACTATTGTGGGTCACTATACTTTTGAAGTTCGAAAGTAACGAGCCATCGAATTTCCATTCGTCGAACGTCCGGCTGTAAAGTACAGGTTCTATTTGCGTAACACGCAATATTTAGACGGCATGTATAGTCGCGCGTCCAACTTTATCACATGGAGACACAAAAGAACCATATTGCTCGCGAAGGAATGTGCTAATATATTAACCGTGTAGTAGTGTAATATGCGTTCTGCGCGTGACCCCTTTCCACCTCCGCACTAATATACATAGCCAGACGCGCGTACAGCTGAAATTACAGGTTGCACAAATGTTACGTTCAGCCGCAAGTAACAAATGCTCGGTTTCCCATTTCTGCTTTCCGAATAATGTGCCAAAAACAATATCGCTCCACGCAAGCATTCCGCATTCAACTATTCGTTCCAGACTACAGAAATTCAATGAAATTTCGGAAACCCCATGAATGCTTTGACGTCTATGGAACGTGACGTGCTACATCATGAATATATGAACAAGTTACATCGAATACAAATTTATCGGAAGCAAAGCGTAAGTAATTGATCTCCTTTGATCTAAACATTTTTCGAGTCCTCGCGTTGATGGATGGCTGTGCTCGCGGTATTGACAAGCTTCGAGCCTAATCTTTCCTTTTTCTTCGTGACATTGTTTTCGCGTGTTTCCTGATTTACCGAATCTCCGTTGGCGGCAAGGCGCATATCGTCGAACGTACAACGGTCAAATCAACGCTATCGAAAACGACAAGAAATTGTCAAAAGTGTTTGCCGAAATAAAGATCTAGCTTGTCGGCTAAAGAGGTACACAGCTGCGAGCACACACCGTTCAAAGTTCCAAAAATGTTCGATGAATTCGTAATATTATTACGATGACCGAAAAGTTTGCCAGGCTGCTTTCAATGTGGCGGAATTTTTCGTTCAAAAATCTGCAAACTTTTTCAAGAGCGGAATAGCGAAACTAACCGGAAGGTGGCACAAAGTTTTCCAAGATTGTGGACTAGTTTAATACATCTTGATCGAATTTTTGTACGCCGCGTTGTAAAATATATATTTTCTTTTGATACTAGTTTGAAGATCTAAGCTGTCAATATTGTCTTTGTTCTAACTTGGCATCAAATATCCCTGCTATTAGCAAAGTATAGATGGGATATTTTATACGTATTGAAATAATAAATTCTTATCGACCTTCATCGCATCATGAAGAATCTTCCTCGCTTTAAAAATCAGCGAAAATAAATAAGTTCAGAATTGCACCATTTAAATCATTTTTATAACGTATTTTATTTGCGATAATATGAATAAGTTACAAACACTACTTAAAGCCATAGTGATTGGAATAAAATCACCTGAATATTGAATATGTTTCGATACGTCATTACAAAATGTTAAAAACTGAACTGTACTGAACAATCTTGCGAACTGCTTGACACCAAATTGAAATTGTTAAACAATGTTATTTGACACAAAAATCGTGAGACGAATCGAAATGACTCATTCCACATTTTCCGTTTTACATTAATGATCACTAGACTGCGGATTTGATGCATTTATGGCGAAAACGTTTCAGCGAAATACAAAACGGTGAATACAATAGACGAATGTAAGAATCTTGTTACATTATTCTTAATGTGTTGAAAATATTAAAAAGAGAAATAAATCTATGTTTAACTCTTGTTTTGTGGAATCGATATAGGCAATGTTATATCCGCAGTGTAGCATTCTTTCATTTTGAATGAAGATAACAATCGCCTAAAACTTTAATAAACGACGAAAATTCATAATTTATCTGAATTAAAGACGAATCAGTTTTAGTGCACGATACATGAGAAAAAATGTTGGCACTAAAACAACGCTCGTATACGGTACAAATTTATTGAAGTCGATTGCCCCGATACGGCGCGATTCCAGAGAGAGCGGTTCAGATCTGATCGCTTGTAACAAAGAAGGGCGTAAATGGAAACATCTGTTTGGGATTCTACGTATCCGTAGCGGGCAGTGGTGTACTGGCAAGTGAGATTTCGGTGGCTGCGGTAATCCAGGTAGCGCGGAGTTTCTATAAAGCTCCGGAATAGGTTAATCTTGCGGAGCAAGTTTCTCCTCGTAGGGCAGCCTAATCCGAACAGCTTAATGCCCACCGGTAAAGGGCTGCACACGAACCCGACCGAACACAAACACACACATCTAAAGAGGACGAACACGGAAGCAAATAAACATTGCGTGTCAAGAATATAAATGTTCTAGTTAATTCTCGTTGACCAATCGCCCGTTGTAAACTCTGCAAGACAAGGGTCGTTTCGAAGTCGGCGCCGAGGCAAAGTTCAGAAAATCGTACTTTACATGTCACGGTTATCGATTGGGAAATTGAGATCGAGTAATCTACGGAGACCGATTTTCATTCTGTATCCAGGAAATCGCTTCCTTATCGAGCCGTTCAACGCTGTAATTTATTCGGTCAAAGATCCTCAAGCAACGTTTCGTTCCATTTGCTGATTTCTGATCTATATATTATCGAGACTCTTCCCTCGGACCGCGACCGGTCCGGGACCAACTGGTTCTCCCGTCGTTCGGACCTTGTTTGATGGTCTTTCAGTTATTTCCGAGACAGCGAGTTTTTGCTGAAATAAGTTGTCGTCGCTTGCAGTGACAAAAGGCAGGTTTTGAAAAGCCCGTTCGTGGTATTAAAACCAGTGCGCAAAATTGAAAATGTACGGGGTCGGGACGGTCGCTTACCGACGCGCGACGCGTCGCGTCGCGTCGACGTGAAGCCCGCGCGGAACCATGAGAGAACAGACGAACGACTGAACCGATCTCACACCCCGCTCGGCGTCACTCACTGTTTCCAATCCCATTAACGGGCACGGTGATTCGTGAATAGACGCGAAAATACGCCGCTTTTAATCAGCGGCACTCACTATCATCGACCACCATCTGTTTCGATCAAAACATTCGGCGAAGTTGACAAACGAAAATTAAATTTTTTCTTCAAACAACCATGAAATGATTAACACTGGGCTACTTTTTGTTACGCTTTCTCTCGGCCACGCTATATCCCTTTATGCCGATATTCTCTACAATAGGAATTATTGGTAATTCTGTTGTAAAATATTTGTTTTAGTTAGAGGTTTTACGCATTGTCTAGTTGTTATCCAAGGTAACGTCATTATAAGACATAAAATATAGAATTAATAGGTGATATAATGTACAGGGTAATTATGCGAACGGATTCGTTGTTTTATAACTGAGTCAGGTTTATATACAAGACGCATCTTTAACGAACATGTTCTTGTGTTTGATATCTAAACAATTATCTTCACTTAAGCAGTATTGTCAGAGTTACTTGAATAAATAGAGAACGCATAGAATAGTGAAATATTTTAATAAATATTCATAGTAGTAAAAAAAAAATATAATATTGTATATTGATAAATGTATCTCGATACGTTCCTCATGTGACAAAGCGAAGCCAGAATAATTTCACATTCATATTACAGTAACAATACAAAACCTCTTCCCAGTAAATTACTATTTCGAAATGTGCTTCACAAATCATTTTTGAAAATATTTTTATTACGCAATTTTAAACAGTTGTTTATTCGAATACTGTTAAACTAAAAAGAGTGTTAGTCTACAAAAATGTAAACCCATTACGATTATTATAATAATGTAATCATAAACGATAAATTCCCAAAATTGTATAATGTCAATGATGACAAAATTTTCTAACAATTTCACTTTTTACTTTATCTCAGAGTAATAAATGTAGTACACTTAAAGTCGTTTTACTGTTTATGTTCAATACAACCAAAGTATATCTTTACGACCATGTTACTGAATTTTTCTCGAACCCATATTTTCATAATTATGTCACTGTCGTTACTTGCTAAAGAAAAAAAATTGGTTCATAAAGGAAGGAACTTTAAAATGTCTCAATCTTGAAAAGTTTATATTGCCAGTATCCTTAAAGTTTTAGGAACTTGTATACTTTCATTACAAGTGAGCCACAAAATGGAGCGACATGGTTTATTCATTAAATTTAGTATAATAGTAAATCAGGTAGTAAGACCGTCACAGTCAAGCCTATTTGCGGCCATGATCGATACAGGCTTAATTCAACGACAGCAAAAACTGAAGATATAACTGTGTTTTACGTCCGCGAAGGGAGACGGCTTAACAGAACGATTTCAAACGCGTGTCTATTAATTGAGGTGGGCAGTTACAAGGTTTTATGCAAGAAGTTCTTAAGTACCGTTTAATTTAATAGTACTTCAGGACTTTGTGCATAAAGCCTTTCGTTTATAACTGCCTGCGCGAAGTAGGAAATTTTAAGTCGAGGTCCCTCTGGTTTTCACTCCCCGGATTCGGAGCACCAGATTATTGTAAGAAGTAATGGATCGACGTTAGAATCTTTGCAATGTTAACAAATTTATTTAGTGAACAAACACTGAAGAATCACTATTCTGGTAATCTTCTTTGTATCATACAAATTGTAACAAAACTTCGTTCAATATATTGTTACGACAATTGTAGTGTAAACACTTGTATGCAGACACGTGTGTATGCATGTACCATGTGTGCGTGACGTTATACTCAAAGTGGTGAACTGTTATACACACGACAAATACTCCACTTCTGTCTGGAAATGCAGCGAAAAGAAATATTCCTGTAAAATGTTTTTCACTCAGATAAATATTTATATTATAGCGCAATTCTGTGGTTTTTATACTCGAAGGAGAATAACACTCATTTAGAGTGGACTGCAGATTTTATGTGAAGGATAGAGGAGACAATTACTGCGCCCTATTAGCAATCTTCAGAAGTCCGCTATTAAATACAACTATAGCAATTTAAATGACATTTCATAAGGACTTAAAGGTTTTGAAAGTTTCTTTTGTCACAAGTATGAAATTTCCTTTAAATAATAGGAAAAAGAAAAACAATGTTCTAGAGACGCTACTTTAGATGTTACTGTGCGTCTAAATTTCTATTTGACTCGTGTATGTTGCAGTTGACGAGGATCATTCTGAATTTACACAAAGATCTGCTGTCTAGTTATAATACATATACTCCGACAAAGAAGTTTCTCAAAATATCATTATAATTTCAATAATCGTAAAAGAAACGATCAGTAACCATATTGAACTACCATTTGATAGTTCTAGTGTTAAGAAACATTATAAATGAAAAGAATTCGTGATATTCGCAGTACTTTTCTAACACTTTTCTAACGCAAGACCGCCTTAGCGACTCTGAAAAGGAAAATTGTTCGTTTTCCACTCAGGGTCCGTAACAGCGTATATCTTGTTTATATTTCCCTAGCTAATAGTCGGACTGTTTTATACGGCTCTAAACAAGGCTCTCTGTAGCAGTAGTTGTTCGAACGATTCGCATTCCTCCCAAGGGCGTCGTGTTCGGCAAAATACTTCGTTCTGCGGCTAATGCGGCTCGCGTTGGACATTCCGATACGCATCATGAAGTAGAATTCATTGAGGTTGCCAGGTGCGTTTCTTCCGCAAAAGAGGAATATCGAGAAGAGAGCACGGGTGGCTATAAAGGAAATAGATGATATATTTGTGTCGTGGGAAAGTGACGTTATTGTGATATAAATTGAGATATAAAGTGGTCAGAGTGGTGCGCGAGGATGCTGACGAAGAAGCTTGAAGGATCAGCCGGAGCTGTTAGTCTTGATTATTGCAGACAGTCGCCTCGAATCCGCCCGTACGGTCGACAACCATAGAGAAGACGCATGGTGTCCTTCCCACCGTAAAGCTTCCCACTGGGGCCTATTAATTTGTACAAATGCCAGCCTTTATTAGACGAGATTCAGCTTAATCAACGCGATGGAACGAGACGCAATGCGATGCAACGCAATGCAACGCGCTATTGTTCGCCATCCACGTAATTATTAATATGGAAATGTCAATAAATGAACACGCGCAACGGAAATCATTTTCCGCCAATATGATAATACTTACGCGTATTGTGCCATTCTGATAGGAGTTATATTATAATGTAATTGAGCAGTACCTTGATGACATTAATATGAAATTGATCATTGTCCGGCTGAATGCGACGTTGATTAAATAAGCTGCAAAGCAGCTATTTTTTACCTCATTCCATTTCGAATCAATTGAATATTCAACATCGACTTCAGGTCAACAATTTAATAATATGTCATAAAAATGTATTAGAAGACAACTTGATTTGATAACACGTATTATTTGGTATTCGTTTCACTCATTTTGATATTTTTAATTTCACAATTTATTCAAACACGATTCAGCATACATATATAAAAAATAACATACATAAAAAACAGTTCCATGTCATCATGAGACAAATCAGTATAAGCAAATTATTAGGAAAAAAAAATTAGTTTCGCCAGCTCATATTAAACAAAATTGAAATACTCATACATTTGGCAAGGTACAATGTTCGATTAAAGACTCCACGTGCTTCATCGAAACCAGATAATAGATTCTGAAAAAATCGATATGAGAAGAATGGGCAAAATACAATCGATCCTTCTTAACCCTTTTTACTACGATTTCTTTCACAGTTACGTTAGTTAGCACTTATTTGTCTCTAATAAAAATTCTATGCCAAATAGATAATTAATATGTATTGTTTGCGAACCTTTATTTGAATGTTTAAATGTTGATTATAGTGGACGCATAGTGAACGCATTGAAATCGGTTGTCGCATAGTCAAGCTACAGCCACCGAAAGATGTAAAAATTACCTGTTTTGGCTGAAATATTCACGAACTTGAAATATTAACAGCATACAACAGTGTTGATCGATTTCAATGAAATTTTCATTATGTATATACATATGTAAGTCACTGAGATCTACGAACTGCATTTCTTAAATTTTCGTTAAACTCGGATAAAAAAGTAGAGAAAGATCATTTTTTAATTTTCTTATCATTCCAACCAATTGCAATCTAAACAAATTTTGGCATACTCATTTTCTAGAAAACTAATCGGTTTAATGTCCCAAAAAATTTCGAATCATTTCGGTCAATTTTAAAAAATTTATTCCGCTTTAAAAGGCGGTAAAATACTTTTCGACAAGTTTTTACATCATCAAATTACATTTCAAAGCGTTAAACATATAGAAAAGTAAAAGTAACGAGACAAAATAATTGTAAGATTGAAAACGTCGTTATAACCGGCATGCGCACGATTAAGTAATCGGAGAAAGTTCTGAGGAACCGTCTGAGTTGTCGAGATCAAAGTTGTCAAATTTTATTAGCGTGGCTGGATTGAGTGAGCTATAAAGGATGAAGCCAGTGACCGGTTTAACGGTACCAGCATAGCTCAGTCTCGTCACTTTCCGCAGCCATCTTCTCCGGTACTTCCGAAGAAGCTTTATTGAAGTCCAGTCAATCTCTGTCGCCCGTAGTTTCCGATTTGGGGCGATACTCAGCTAGCCTTTGAGCCGGTAAACGGAGTCAGTCGTAGGACGGAAGGTTAGTCGATCGGCTTTATATATAAACTCAAAAGACAAATGGTGTGAGATCGTACCGGGCCGGCAAAGACGCAAGTGTCAGGAGCAGGTGTATCGTCGAATATATACTGCCAACGAACGGAGCGTCAGTAATTAAAATGTCTCCCTTAGGAAACTCTGCCTTGCTTGCGGCTTAGGATCCTCGGCAACTTCTTTCGAACTCTTTGCTTCGGCGGAGTTACACTTGCAAATTGTGACAAATAGTTTCATAACACTGGTTGCTTGATAATCACCGTAAAGAAATTTATAGCGCCGTATTTTACCGCGGGACGGACTCATAGAGATAATACAGTCTAACTATGATTCTGATGATGTAGGTTTTGCAGTCCAAATTCTTCCTTTTCTTGGTTGCATTCTACGTTTTTTAAGAGAGTTTCCTGGTGTGAATATCTGAAAAAATTGATTTTTACTTTTACGTTTTCGTGTACAATATAGATTCTAAAATATAGTGTCGGTATACAAGACTTTAAATGTGTTTTCCTCGAAAGTATGTTTTTCAAAACGGTGATCAAGATATTTCAAAATCTACTTAACCAACTGTTTTCAAAATGTATGTACTTATTCAATATATTTAATCCTACAGCCTGTATTGGAACAAACTAACAATTTTTATTTTTTACATTTCTTTAGGCTCCCAATATTGCAAAAATAATAGAAAAAATCGATAATCAATGCATATAAAATTATCATGGTAGGACAATCGTTATAGATAAAAACATATTCACTGTTACATATGTATTTTAAGTTCATAATTCCACTTGTGCATTCAATAAAATTAAAAGTTACAGAACGAAATTGCATTTGATTTCTATTGCAATAGTGTGAGAAAACAAAGTAAAAGAACTTGATTCGCGAAAGGGTCAATTTGATGTGTGAAAGGGCGAATTTGATTTGCAAAAAAATGAATTTTATTTACGAAAAGGTGGATTTGATTTTCAAAAAGGTGATTTGATTTACAAGCGAGTGAATTTGATTTGATAAAGGTGAATTTGATATGAAACTGATTGAGTTTGATTTGAAAAAGGTGAATTTGATTTCGAAAAAAGCGAATATAATTTACAAAATGATGAACTTGTAATGCAGAAACCGTATCTTTGCGATATACCAATCAAACGATCGATTTCACATTTTTTATTTTAAACTTGTTAATATTATAAAGACTCTTCCACACGAAATATTTAAATAAAATTGTTTCTTTCAGAGATACCTTATAATTAAAATGAATGACTAAACGTCTAAGTAAATTCACTTTTAATAGTCGGTCGGTTCAGTATTAACACTAAAACCATCAAACCAGTTAAAATGACTAGCCCCCGATTTTATTTACAGTTGCTGAAATTGTAAAAATGTCTGTTTGAGTAATTTTCCGATAAAGTTTTTTATTCGATAATAGAAATCTTATGAAATTTCACTAAATCCAATCTTGTTATTTTTATAGAACAATTTATTGTTTAGAACAAACGTTTGGAGAGTTTAAAAATGGTGAATTATTATCAACGTATCAGAATCATTAGGCGAAGAACTGAATGTCTACGTAGCTCTTGTATCTTGTAGTTTTACTGTTAAACATATGCAACCACCATAAGTGCATAAAGATCCGCAATCTATTCAAGACAGCACGTGTTCTCGTCGAGAAACTCGCTGCCAAACAGTAAACACCATTGACATTTTCATTTGCGAGACAGGCCATCGGTTTTTCCGGGCAGTCGAACCGGTCTACTTCTAAATGAGCCTGGAAAGAATCTCGACGGGGTTGCTCGCTGAAAGTGAAATATAATGCAGCGGGGTAGCGGCATTAGACGCGCACGTTCAACAAGCGATCTCGTTAAGGGTCGTTTTTGCCCGGCGGAAGTAACGAGCGCGCCAAGTAAGTCCCCAGAGAAAATCTTTGACGCACGAAGCGCCTTCGTAACATCGGACGAGTTACCGAAAACTTCGATTCGTCGGGCTATGATCGCGTTTTTACTCACTCGGAAACCCCGCCGCCTTCTCCACCCCCAGCTTTCTCTTTCCATCTCGTTAAGGTCCCATTTCTCATGATAGAAATCGGTCGCGAGGAGTCGGGCTGGATTCTACCCGCAGGAACCGGGACGGACGCACGCGCGGGATCGCGGAGAGTATCGAAAAGTTTCAACGTTGTTGAAGTTTCCATAAGAGTTACCACTCCGCCGCATCTGCACTCCTCGTGTCCCCCCTTCAGCCCGTCCTCCCCGGTTCAGGCTATTCCATTGCCGCGGCCCAGCAAATCGGCGCTCTCCTTCTGGCTCCGAACGATCGAGTCAACATTCGACGCGGCAGCACTTTTGACGGTTACTGCGAACAGCCAGTGGACCTTCTTACTTCCCCAATGACTCGGCGCCGAAAGAATTTCGCTGCTCCGAGGTGGCAGCACGGAAAACGGGCCAGGGGGGTTCGATTCTCTATGGGATATGAACGGGAAGGGGAACGCGAACAGCGCCGGCGAACGGCGAGGAAATGTTGAAAAAAAGGAGCTCCGGGGAAATCGATCACCAGACTTTCAGCGGTTAATTAAACTCCGAGTCATTAAATCCTACGCTAAATTTATCCGTTCTCACGGCTTTTCCATCGCCCCAGCTTCCAACAGATACAATTGGTTTTTTGACTCGAGTGAGGTATATCTGCTCGCTTCGAATTGTTCTGGATGTTTGATTGCCTAATTTTACTGAAATTTTAACTGACTGGCTGCTGTAGGTGAAGACAAGTTTTACAGATCAATCTTCAGGTCCGATATGGTCTCGGGGAATTCGAAAGGAGTTCTCGATTTTTCATGTACGTTCGTGTGAAAATGTGTTTGTTGTTTAGAAGCAAGGACTAAATTGTTATTATACTATTACGAACTGATGTTCTCCTATTTCTTCTTCTGTCGAAGATTGCCGAATTATAGACAGCGAATAAACAAAAGTGTTTGACTTTTCTTGCGATGGAGCATGTAAATTACGTTTCATAATTGATTGAGTTTTATCAATTATATTATTGCGTTATACATCATTCAACAGCACTAAAAGT
>CM052168.1:1444094-1547553 GCA_028455555.1 Augochlorella aurata | reverse complement strand
AACACGGGAACTGAGCTCAGTATTCTATCATTAACACCAAACCTACGTAACAATTATGAAGTAGAATTTATTCAAATTTTTCACAAGTTTTACTTTAAGTAAAGAAATATATTCAACAATTTTTAACTCTCAGCTTGATGACTCGAATAATTATGAAATAAAAAATGTGGAACCGGTCATTTGACCGGTGTTGGTAGATTTAGTATTGACGCATCAACACTAAAAATACGTGGAATAAATTAGAATATCTATACAATTTGTATGATAATTAGAAACGGGAGCATGTTGCATTGTATCGACACCGCTGAGAAGATAGGAAGCATAGCGGGGTCAGAAAAAAGATCCAACAGCAGCGATAGATTTTGTTCTTAGCCCGAGATTATCCCGTTTTACAGGAAAATCCTATCGCGAAAGATTCATTGAGGCAATGCTCACACCTGTGTTCCGGCAAGCTTCTCCGCAATCGCAATTGGCGTGGGAGGATTTACGATCTTACACCCCCAAGTCAGATTAGGCCGCTGCGGTGTGTAGCGGGTTCTCAAGGAGCTGCTTCGCATAGAAGCTTTCAAAGCGGCTGCCTTTAAAATGCCTTCTTCTATTCGAGAAGAGAAGAGAAGAGAAGGGCAGGGCAGAGAAGAGGGAAGAAGGGAAAGCGAGCTCGATAAAGCGGTTCTAAAAGACGCCTGCTATGGGCACCGAACGCGCACAACAGAAGGAAGTTATAGTTTTACCCCCAACCGATTTCGCCAAGCAAAAGGAATCGCACCGCCCGCTTTATTCTTATGTTATGATTGTATTCAACGCATACTATCCCACAATATTACTTTGTCAATTTCCTCTTTACCAATTCCTCTACTCCTTTTTCGTGAATTGAAAAGGTTCGAGGGTCCTCAAGGGTTCGGTTTAACAGCGGCGTGGATTCGAACGATGAGTTTTACTGTTTACCGTGTTTGTATTTGCTCGGCTATCTCGACTCTTTCAAAGTATACCCTGCAAAGGGTTTCTCAATATTCGAGAAATTCGCGTCGCTAAAAGAGTTCGACCGAACACAGCTCAGGTGCTCGAGATTTCAGTGGACAAGGTATTAAGAATAATCCCACCAGAAACTTTAAACGCGTTTTTCTGAAACTACTTTCATGAAACGCCAGTGCATGACCTCCTGGAAACTGTCTTATCGGGTTTTTTGAAATTTTGAACGCATCTTGTTGAAACTGTTATTTTGTAAAAGTTTCGGAAATGAAAATTGGTATGATTTTGAATTATGGTCTCGTAGTATTTTCAACTATTAAATAATCGTCTCACGAGTTCGTAATCCTATGTTATTTAAATAAACAACTTGTGTTTAAAACATGTTTTCTATTCTTCACAATTAGGAAATTATAAATAATATTAGTTTTCTTAAAATAAATTTTAATTCTTCAAAATTAGTTTTAGAATGAAGGAAATTTATTCTTTACTTTTTTTATCTATTAAAGTTTATTAGTCATAATTTCTAAACTTAACAGTTAACGTTTTTAAACAGTCGCAACGCTGTTGTTTCAGATCATGCGACTTCTTTTCTTCGAATGAATATTGCAACACAAATTGAAGCAATATTTTCACAGTAAATGCTTTTGCAGAACTATATTCGTGCAAAATTTCGCATCGGCGGAATTTACTGAAGTATATAAAACATGATTTAATCACTGTGTCGTGTGAGAAACGTTCTGGTGCAGTTCCCAAGATGCAGTAAACGCCGCATAATTTGTATCCGCACAATTGCGAGAGGCAGATTC
Organism: Augochlorella aurata; assembly: GCA_028455555.1. Classification (NCBI taxonomy): domain Eukaryota; kingdom Metazoa; phylum Arthropoda; class Insecta; order Hymenoptera; family Halictidae; genus Augochlorella; species Augochlorella aurata. The sequence continues at coordinate 1,545,778 of CM052168.1, read as the reverse complement.
GAGAAAAGTGTTCGCGCAATAAAGTTGTTACGAGTCGGGCCGACTGGTAATTTCCGGAGAGTTACGCGCGGGAGGTTTAAAACGAGAGGACACTAGAATCTAATTAAAAGCGTTATCGAGGTAAACAGGAGGATCGTGGGGCGTGTTTACACCGTGCGAGTAGTAAACTGTGGCTATCTTTAAGATCCGAGTAATTATTTCGAAGGTTTACTTTATATCCGGCGCTTGGAGCCGGCGGTTGGAGCCGGCGCTATTGACCAAGTGCCGAACGACGATAAGTCCCGGCGCGGCGCGGTAAAGTGAAATAGGCGTGATCCATTCGCGAAACGTGGAGTCATAAAGGCGCATGAAGTACTTGCGCCCGGGTACACTGTCCCCAGCACTATACTGTATAGATAAACCGCTGAGTCAAGCTGTTTGACTTGCACATTTCTAGCGGTGGTTGCCACGCCACCTTCGAACGCCACCGGCTGGTTATAAACGGGGGTTTTAAAGCTCCCTTAAAATTGGACTGTGGGGAATGAACGCACCTTCCGCGTCGTTCCCCCTTTTTCATTTCTGTCTCGCCTTCGACCTTCCTCCTCACCTACTATTCTCTCCCACTATTTCTACTCTATTTGTCTGCCTTCGATGCTGTGTTGATTTTTAGTAGCATTTAGAAGTTCTCGTACATGTCAGTTCAACAAATGCACAGACTTTCTATTCTATATCTTACAGCGAGTGGAAAAAGTTTTCGGACACCTTTTAAAACAATATAATTTTTTGAAAAGTGCACTAAATCTGATGTATTTTTTGGAGATGTCGGAGGGACCAGTGTACTAGACAATGTTTAAGATACGTTTTTCTTAATTGTACTATTAGTAAAAATGATAAAAGTGATGAAAAACTCGCGTAAAATACGTTAACATTTTTTCAATCGGAAGAACTTCTTCATTATTGTTCCAAATGACCTGAATTTTTTTAAAAATGTTACACTGACTAGTTTTCTAGAGAATGAGTATACAAGAATTTGTATAGATCGAAATTGATTGAAATTTCATTCTTTTATTTGAGCCTCTAAAGATAACTTTTGATCACGGTAACTTACATGTATACTGGATATTCCATTGAAAACGCATAGACAAACTACAACCACTGAAAGATATAAAAAATATCTGTTTTTGGTTAAAATTCATGGGAAATCGCAACTTTTACATGAGTTTTTTTATTTTTTTGTTATTCCAAGTAACAGCAGACTTTAGAAAAATAATTTGAGTTATTGTACAGTAAACTAGAGTCCTTCTTACAGATCCAAAAAATTATATCGCTCTTTTTATTAAGTAATTTTAATCTATGCAAAGAAATTATTCTGCAAATCCAGATACATACGATGTAGCCGCTACAAACTTCTAATATTATATCCTATGAAAGATGTCCGATTTTTGCATTAACGTCAGGATTATTAACGATTTGGTTTAATCAGTACTTATCACAGAGATTTATGCTAAAAATGGTTTCAGCGAGTTGAAAATAATACAATACATTCATGTCCTTAAACTGTTTTAGTGCTTTCAGTGTTTTATATCTTACTTGCCCATTTTTCACATAAATGCATCAAATTCGCAGTCTAGGCATAAGTCCAGACACAGACGTATTAACACTGAATTTAATTTAAAACTAAATCTTGAACTCATATTAGAAACTTATTCCATTCTGTTAGATAGAAGTTAGTGAAATAATACCATGCATATAATAATATGTATAGTAAGATGTATATATCATTATGTCCTTACTATTGCAATATGTGTGTATTGTATAATACATCAAAAGAAAAACACTCATTCAAAACACTCACATTCATTGATTTATTCGCAATCATTATATAATAACTCTTAGTCTCTTAGAGAATCATAAATACATTTTCGTAATCAAAGAATATCTTTTTACGAGTATTCCACCACGTTGCAAACGAGTAGGTGTACCTTCTTTCAAAACTACAGATTGCACCTCCTTTACAGCAAAGCCACACGTTTCTCGCGCATTCATGTAGACTTCCCTTTTATAAGAATCATCACTAGAGCACGTTACAGTAAACTCTATGCATCTTTGAAATGCAGAGGGCAAATTTGACAAAATTTTACAACTTTTTCATTTTGTACTTCAGGTATCTGAAGGAGATTAAACGATTTCTAAACTGAACGCTATACAATTAATAATAATAAAGAATTGTCAAACAACATTTCATTGTTTGTCATAAAAATGACTAATTCTAGAGAAATAGTTTAAACTACGTAGGCTTTCATATTAACTTGTACAGAAAACAGATTCTAAACAATTTCTTTGTTTAGGAACATATATCTTCGGTCTTCAACAATATTTTCACTCGTTGAGAACAAATGACAATCTTTACAAAGGGAAAATATGACAAATTTAAAAATGTGACGAATGATTATTAAACAGTCGAATAGATCCTATCTATTTATATGTTATACTTTATCAATTGTGCGACAGTTCGGTAGACAAAATTGTTTACATGATCCAGAGAGACACGCCCAGTAATCGATCGAATAAAATTCGTAAACGGTGACGAGTTAAGCGAGCGGAACGCGGGTAAAGTAATGCGATAGGGTTGTTCCATTGCACGCAGGAGGATACAATTCCTGGATTGAAAGAAAATAGCCTAAAGGGGCGACGAAAGCGGGAAGATGAGTCTGTTCTAGCGACGCCCATAGCGCGATCGTAATACTCGTAAAGTAGATCCAACCTGTGCGCACTATGTCTACGGATGCTGAGCCATCGGGGCGTGGAGAAAAACCAACTGTCTCCTCTCTTTGCCTATTTGAGCCATGTCCGGTAAAAAGTTCCGTCGCGCCCGGCTATCATTGCTTTTTAAAGCTCTCTCCGTCCTCGGTTCCCGTGGCTCCTATTGCTTTTATTTGGTTTTCCTTTTAACGCACGCGTTCCCCAGATAGCGTTTACTCTAAATAGATACGCATCGTCAAAGCAACACGCGTATTCGCGAATTTCGTGATTTTTAAACCGGATACCCACTAAACCGTGCATCAGGGCTGGACAGATAAATATCCCCGCGTAATAACGTTAATGGAAGGCAGTGTTTGATCGCAGTCTATCAGCGCGCGAAGAGAAAGTTATACGGTTGAATAGCCACCGGGCACGGTCGCGATTCGAACGGGAAACGTGCTACTAAACGATGTGAAAGATGAGCGTAATAATTGTGTTTTATGACGGTGCAATTACCATTGACTCAATAGCCTCGAAAAACACTTGCCAACCCGCTAATTGTGCGAAAGTTTTAATCAAACAAAAAGAAGCGATCGAAAGATTTCATTTGGAACGCGAAATGCCATTAGCCGCTCTGATCGATTTCAAGCCGTTTTAACAAACATTGGTACAATAAGTACCCGAAATTTCTCAGTTTAAAGTCCCGCGGTGCATGTATTGAAATAATTTTTTGGATGTAAGAAATTGTTCCAATTTTTGCGTCTCTAAGGAAATTTGTTGTGCCGATCTCTAACGACCCTACATACATTAATACAAAGCCTGTCGAACAATAAAGGTGACTAACGTTTGTTGCTTTATGAGAATGAAAAGACGATATTTATTTTGACTTCTTGCCATTTTCATTATAATCTAGGCTTGAAAAATGAAATCGACTCAATCATTTCTTACGAGAGAATCTCTATAAATTGAACAATTTGAAAATTAAAACTGCGAGGTCGATCATATTGACCGGCATGATGGGTTTAGCGTTAACTCCCTTGCAGCAGGATTTATTCCACAATTATAATTTCCCTGATAGAATGAGACATTTTTTGTTTCTTCTATGCTGCGGTTACTTATGTTCCTACACTTTGATAACGGAAGAATCTAATTCGATTTCGATATAATTGATTTTGACGAATAAATAAATTCAAGTTTGTCGTTGATTTACAGATTCCGGATACTCTTGTTACATGTTGCATTTTCTTATCGCTTTTGGAATTTTCAAGTGCCGATGTTAATATTTATGAAGCGCAGTATTGCTTGACCAAACGAGTCACGTAGCCCCGGAAAATATTAATAAACACGACGACGTCCGACAAGTTACATTCTTCTCGTGTTTCGGTGAAAAGCAGTGCTTCCGAAGCCGTAAAAATTTGAAGTAAAATATTTTTAATTTAGATGTCTCTTGTTCTTTTTTCCGAGAGTTCTTTCGCGTTCTGCTGATTAATTATCCCCCGCGCCATTCAGTATCACCATTCTCAGCCGCTCTATGGCTTCCTTTATAAATAAACGGTGTATAATATGAAAGCACCGAATCATAGCTCCAATTTAATGTACGTATGTATATAAAGAAGTTTATGTCCTCAAAAACTGACGAATTTTCGGTCTGCTATTACTTTTCCTCGACGCCGTTAAACTCGAGCTCACGTAAATTCACCGACTCATTCACAGCTTTTCATCTTCATCGCGCCAGGCTTCCGAATATCTACGGACTTCAGACATAGCTGCACCTAAATTGATTTCATGAATGCGAAACGACATTTTAAGAGGCATAGCTGCTAAGGAAGATATTTTTATTGGAAATAACTCGGTAGGCTTCTGCCAGCTCGCGGAAACGAAAAGCCGATGCATGGAACTTTATTAAAGCTAGCTGTTGGCGACGTGAAAAAATAAAATCCTGGATTAGCTACGGTCGAGATCGCTCGAAATGTTTTCAGATAGCGGGAATGTGCGGTGCAGCGACGAAAAGTAAAATCACTGGTAACCGAGACGTACTCGAAACGCGATCATTCTTAAAACTGACCATATTTTGGCGATATTGGCCGCGTATGAAAGAGATTCGATCTGACCCGGCCGCCATCGAGGCGGATACATTCCATCTCGGGAAGACCTCCCTTTATACCGGAGTAAGCTAGAAATATCCTCAGTTTTATCATTTCAGAGCTGGTCTTCATTTTATACGTTCCTCGTTCTCCCGTCTCCGCGGCCTCTTGTGTTCCCTTAGTCTCTTTACGAACCAAGGGAATGAGTCGTAGCCGGGAGCTTTTTCCCAAGAGAAGCCACGCACGAAAGTGTTTGTAGCCTTTCACTACTCGAGTCTCCGTCCTGTCGAGTGTACGATCGTTCCCTCGTTTTCTGTCGTTCCCTTATTTCGCCACTTCTCCTCCATGACTTGCTTTTGCTTTCCAATAAATTAAAGAACCGTACTTCCGATAAGTGACAAATAAGAAAGACTTCGACACCGAGCCAGCCATTCATTCCTCCGTATTATCTCAATCATCGTAAGAATCATTTCCGTCAGCACAAAAGACCCAGTTCGCAGAAGAATTTTTTGTAGTTTATTTTTGATTGGTAAACGTGAATGGTGCTGAAGTTTAAACTTCAACATCTTGTATTATTACTCCACATCATAAGTTGTGTGTCCAGTCCTCCAGTTCTTGAAATGTAATAACTTTGAAATTCATTTTAATCACTTCAGAATGTAACTTTGTTCCTTAAAAACTTGGACACACATACTACAATTTCATTCAGTCATTTAAAAATCTGTGATTGCATTTTTAAATCGCAATCACAAATTGTGTGTCTTTTGAGTCGTTTATGTGTTACAATTGCGAAATGCATGAATCGCTTGAGAGTGTAGTTTCGTTTCTCGGAAACTCAAATAGACATACTCTAATTGGCTTCAATTATTTAAAGATGAGTTGTTGTGATGTTAAAATGAGCACGGTAATAATAAATTCGATACCATTTTAAAAATATATCTGAATCGAGAGAACTGGGAAGTGTGAAAATACACATGCACAATGATCGTGATGATCACGATACACATTCTGTTTATGCTTGATGTTATCTTCCTCTTGCTAAAAACAGGTAACTAACCAATGACAGGTGATTAAAGTTCGTCTATTTGTTCTTGAACAGTAACGTCAATGATACAAATATTAGTCTGTAGGTATTCGCAACGTTGTTTGATGTTTATAGGGAACCGGTAAAACTGGAAATAAAGTTCAAACAGTAAAAGATCGTTTGTCTCGTTCCGAAGTGAATAAAAGACGACGTATATTGCGTAGTATACATATATAGGGTACCCGTGGCGCAGCCGCCATTGTTAGACGGAACTGCAATTTTGGTATACAAAGAAGCGTGCAGAGGAATCTAACGGAGACGGTTGCTGCGTCACCGGCACTCGCACTGCACATTAATTTGAAATGAGATTACTTAGGTACGTAAGAGGACTGTCTCCCAAGCCCCTGCACTGTTAACTTAAATTGACTATCGTTCTCGAAATAATGGCAAAGTCTTTGTCACCTTTGCGCCGAGATTTCGTCTCCTCATCAGCTCTACTTTCCCCAACCCCCACTCTAAGTCTTGCCTTTGGACTCGTCCTCCTACCCTCTGTCTACTTCTGAACAAACAGGCAACTTGGGTAGCCGGAATTGTTTCTAAATTAACAATTACGTTGTTAGAAAAAGCTACGCAACTGCTCGGCAGCTCTCCCTTTCCGTTCAATTTCCATACACAATGAGAATGACTGGGAAACGGAAGAAAGAGAGAGAGAGAGAAATAAAGAGAGAGGAAAGTCAACGGATGCGCGACGAAAGAAAAAGGAAACTCTCAATTACCTACTCGGGGCTCATGCATTCGGAGAAGTTTTAGCTGCTCGTCCGGCAATCTGATTCTAATTAACGAAAAATTAGGAAACTTTCATTCTCGGTCGTTGCCGTTATTAATTCTCTGATTACCAAGTCGTATCATGATCTTCGTTTTTCTGCATCTTTTCTAACTCTGAACATTAATTATTGAGTCATGTTCAAAGTTGATCAAGATTGTTAACAATTTAGTAGATGTTATACAGTCGCACGCTGGACATTTTGATTTTTTTAGGATTTAAGAAATCAATTTATCAATATGTTATGAATAACAATGATTCTTGGTTTTTAAACAGTTAAGGATATCGGTAGGATAGAACTAAAAATTTCTTTATATCTACGTTTATAATGACATTGTGAAATTGTAAAACCCATCATATTAATTAATTAATCGAATTTTTGTAATAATACATGATGATTTAATATATAAAATATTAACGGTTTTGGTCAATTCGTCTATTACGTAATATTTATCCAAGGTATGTATTTTAATTCTATAATGCAGCAGCCGTTCATACGCATATGTCTAGTAAAGAAATGTAATTAAAAAATATGGTACTAGTTCCACATTGTCATCTTTATAAACTAGTTCTATTCTTTTATATGTGTCTAGTAATATGCTTAAATCATTCAAGTTAGTCATTTACGCCAGGACATAGCAGACAAATATAAAAGGACAAAAGACGTAAATATTTTATTTAAAACATTCGACTTCTTAATTTCTAAAACATCAAACTGACCACTATGCGATATATAGCTTAGCAGAATTTTTACCGATATTTTGTATTATACAGTTTACCGAATTAATGTTATCATGACTATAGCAAAAGTCGAAATGTAATTATATAAAAAATATAGAATATGGGAAATAATTTATGCCAAAAATTAATAAAAATTATTAAATGGTGCCTCACTCGACATCATCGGTAGAAGTAGTGTTAAAGAAGAATAATGTGGTATGATGTTATCATAGAATCTGTAAGCTAAGTAAGACATTCCACAGTATGCAAAAATGGCTAAAATTAAAACAGTTTAAATTGTGTTCAGTTTGTATTTCACATATCCATCCATTACATTACTTCAGCCACTTGTTCTTATTCGTATTATTTTCAATATTACATGTCCTGCTAGAATTCATATTTGTTTTATATTATTTTGTAAAATTAACAACCTCAAAGAAGTTTATTGATTTGTAGTCTATAAACACTAACACTGAAAACACGAGTGAGCCATGAACGACCACCGCGCCAACGAAGGCTTAAAACGGAAGAAGCCAGCTAAATGTTCCCCATCAATTTTGGGCATCTCTGGGCAATCCAATCTTCGGAAATCTGTCCGTAAGATGGCTTCATGATTCGTCCGACGGTGTCCCTTTAACTGTAGGACGGCAGGTCTTTAAAGCCGTCTGCGCCTTAAACGGATTCCTAACGAAATTTGATCGACCGAGTTTCTGGCCAGTATGATTGGTAACCCGTATCAAGTAGATTCTCTAAACCAATCCAGGCTTCCCCTCGCAATTCCTGCGAAACGGTTTGCCACGCAGCTGTTGGTAGACATTATCGTTCCGAAACCCTCGCGACTTCGCGCAAATCAAATGGCCGGCGCAGGCAGAACATCGGCGTTCAGCTTTTTCTTTGATGCCTTTTCGAGTTCTCGGTATGGCAGAAAGCAGTCGAGTGAGAGCCTGCCTAGCATCCCTCTCGGCCAGGGTTGCCGAGGTAGGTGAAGCAAGGGACGTTAGGGGAAAAGCTATGCGATGCCTCGACGCCTCGGCCCACACAAAGGTCTCTCTCGCGTTATTGGCAGACCGCTTTACCACGTCACCCTCCAACACCATTCTGAACGTGTTACGTCGAATATTTCACCGTACCGCTGGCTCGCAAGATTTTCTTTCGTTTTCCTCGGATAGACGAAGGAAAGATCCGTCACGTTGCTCGTGAAAGCCGATATCTTCTATGTAACCTTCGTAAAGTCGAAGCAATTCCGGCGTTGCCAGAATTTTGATGGCATATGGAGGATTTTAAGATCAATCGGTTCGGGATCGGTCTGGCAAAGGAAGACCTCCCACCGAACCTATGCGTGTGCACATTAGTACTTCTCGCGGTCACTTTCATTCAGGAAAACGCCGACGATGCTTTCCACCTATTCGCCAGGCTTTCTGGTCGTTGCTAACCCCTTGACGTACCATTTTCTTCACAAGCACAAGAATTACAAATCCTTTAATACTAAGAATTCCTTAGAAGAAGAACATTTGTTCAATCATAAGAACTTCTTAGAAAAAGAAGAAATTTGTATTTATTATGAGCATACTTGAATGCTTAAATATCGATGACAAGAAAACAGAATTTTATTCCAAATTAAAAGTATGCAATAACATTCGTATGTACTTAACAGATTATTAACGGAAGTAACTATCACGTGTAAGATGTGTTAAAGTACGGCCAAGGATTAATAATTTAAGATTTCAAATTTAGAAGAAACATATGAGTATTGAAATTACAATTTACATTTGAAGCTTTGTACAAATCTGAAATTTTGTACTCGACTTGTATTTGAGAAGCGTTAGTTTTATTTGTAAAGTAATTAAGTCCATTTACAATATTGTTGTCAGTATAAAAGTAGAGTGTGATTTATATTTTAATTAAATTAAATGCTCAATCATTTTCTTAAACATGAATTTAAAATATGAAACGTCACATTCTATAGTGTTCGAAATATATGAGAAACAATTTATTTCTCACATATACTCGATGGCAGGAAAAAAAGAATATTGGTGAATTATTAAAAAGTGTGAAAATGAATTACGATTATTTGTATGAATTGTAATTACAATATTATAAATAAAACGTATGACAATATGTATATTGAACGAATGTGGAAAAAACGAGTTTCTGTGATACGAAAGTGACATATCATGTACCGCATGCAGCGACAGAAAATTTGAATTAAACGAACTTCTGCTGCTTCCATAGTTAGAAAAAAAGACTAAACCATATCGTATGATACCTGAAACACTAGATAAAAACCACTGGGTTTCGGAAATTGCAAATAAAACATTTATTACCGAAACAGAGTTAAATAACCTTACATTTCATAGTGGTTCTAAATAATTATGAAAATTTCCTTTTTGGATCAGTTCATTCGACAAAAATTTATCATAGTACACAGTTATTTGAAATTGTTATTAACGCAAATATTGCTAGTAACGTTATTCTGAATATCGGTAACATTGTATATTTCCGGTTTTCACGTTTCAGCGTTTGCAACGCTAGTCTTTACATGCCGCGTGATAAAAAATCGTAACTCGAACCCTCTGTAAAGTTTCAACAATAAATCAACCAAATCTCGAATGATTTATTTATTTGCTAATAGGGATGCAACTGGTAGGGACTGGTGCTTTGTATCGCGCGAACAGTGCAAACTGCTGGTGTACAAACACCTGCGTAAATTGGAAAATGTTGCGCAAATATTACAGACTAATATTTCCTATGCTTTGCAAGCAAAACAGTAAAGAAATGTTTTTAATTTAGAAATGTGATCTACCATAATAAAATGTTGTTCACTTGAAACATCGTACTACTGAATAATCGTTCATATAGAAAGCTTTGATAATTTAAATAATTTGTTTCGATTAATTTAGTCTCATAAAAATTCTGGAATTTAACTCTCTCATATAATAAAGTTAAATTGAAGAACAATCGATAATTTTTATTTTGCATAAAGATTCAAAATCTACTCATAACATTAATATCTATTATTTTTAGAATATGCTTATTCCAATTCAGTCTCACTTGCCGCGTAGTTACGTACTATTAGATCACTAAAAATGTACCTCAGCAAATTAATAATAATAGAAATATTCTGTCCTTATAATTCTATTTTGTTTATAGCTTCTGTATCTTAAACTAATGTATAATTCTTCCAAGAAGAAGTCCAAGTCAGTTATTTGACAATAATAATAATAATAAACCTGAAAAGTTAAACCCTTTTAGTTTGGTCAATAAATCAGTCAAAAAATTAATTGTAACTAATTGTGCTATATTATGTGAACGATGTAGTAGTTAAGCGGTCAAAAATGTGAAGGAAGAACTCTCATGGACATCCTAATTCTGAAAAAGCGGACGTATAGAGGAGGATAGCATCGGGGCGAGTCTCTTTATTTACCGTGCTGAAGACAAAAGTGTTTGTCCCTAGGGTCACCATTTAGAACCTGCATTTATGTTGTCCTGTTTCGCGGTTTGCAATTTACAGTAGCAACGGTGATAGCACAAGATGCAGGGCATAGGAATGGACAACGGTAGTTGCGCAGACCAGTTTCGTCGAGGCAGAACAGAACCACCCACTGAGTCCGTCCGTATAATTGCCGCGTCTACACACTGAAATATCGCCGTTAGCTTAATTTCTCGGAAACATGTTCCTGTCTTCCCAGAAATTTTCTCTCTTTACCGCTCCCCGTGTCGACAAAAGTTACTTTCGCATAATATGAAGTACAGTTCATGAATATTTTGATCTACATAAAAATGCTGCCCACCGTAGAACGCAAGGCAGCTTTACTACAGTTCAATGTAAGAGCAATTTAAATACGATTTCTGGATATAGACTTCTTTTGGGGAATACTAAAGTGTGTGTGTGTGTGTCAAATTGACGCGCATCTTTCTTCTAAATTCTTGGTGGAATCTCTTTTAACCGAACACAACATGAATGAAATGCAGTTCGAATTTCTACTTTGAGAATTTTATTACCTGCATGTTCTTTAGTTGAAGCAGGAGGTTTACAAAATTGATTCGTGGATAACGAAATCATTTGTTTTTCTACTGTCACGTTGTTGGATAGATTTTCTTTACACATGAACCTAATCTATTGCACTTTTCTGTCGACTTTGAAATCATTGCAGATATAACTTGTATACAAAACTTGGACATTTTCTAATTTTTTCCATATTCTAATTTTTCATTATTTTTTGGATATAAATACCCGTTTCTTTATTTTATATATTCGACAAGTGCATTAAGAGATATGCATATAATGAAATGGCATTGAGATGATCTTCTACGAACAAATTGAAAATGTATTAATTCCCGATCATGTTACAGATTTTTCCTTTATGATTCAGGTAATTTATTTCGATTATTATATCTACATACTCTTTATATCATTAGAAAGTTGTAAAATTATTTGAGCACTGTATATACTAGCACATACGACATATTGTTTATGTTCAATATGTCAGTCTTGTTGATTTATTTTTTAACAATAGTGTAAATTGATAAAAACTGTATGCATGCGCATAAAGATTGAGTCATCAAATAAAACTTGAAAATGTGACATGAAAACGATGAAGTAGATTGCATTTGCCGAAGGTACCCGATTTCCATTGACACAATTCCATGAATCTTCGCAATTTTACGAGCTCCTATAACACTGAATTACCTGTTGCATCTTGTTGAACTCACTTTAGTGATTGCTGTGACATTACGGATGAGAAAGTATAGTCTTCATGATTTTAGTATTTCCTATTCCATACTTGAGGTTACAATATTTCTGACTCTCATATTGTTAGCTTCGACGATAAGAAATACTTGCTGTATGCAAAATATCATATCAAATCGTGAAATTTTATACAAATCTGTATTTTTAGACAGTCTTTTAAATGACTTTTGTTCCCGTAAATTGTCTTTTTTCGTTGACCATAAGTGTTTGTTTTAAACTGATATGAATTTGTCTTCAGTTTGAATGTCATATACAATTATAGTAATTATATCGAAAGTCGTTAAAGAATAATATAAATAATAGTTGTTTGAGAAACTTGTCGTTTCAAGAGTTCTTCAGAAAAATTTATATCAAAAATGAATACTTACAAAACTGTCGATACCGTTTTATTATAACATCATAATTAGATTTCAGATTTCAGATTTCTATAAAATTCTAGTGAATTTAATTTCATCAAATTCAATAGAATTATTGCCGAAAGAAAATTTCATTTAACGATATGGATAACATCTTACTCAAGAACCAAGATTTTTCTGTATCTCATCATGTAAACGATACAAAACTTAATTATAACATTGGAAATCCTACGATCGATCTACAAAAGTGATTATTTGAAAGGTAAAATATCAATCGAGCTCCCTGCAATATCAGATTGCCTTCGTATAATTGTTCTTCTGAAAGAACTTCCATTCCTTCTGTTTCAAATCATTGCTATGAATAAAAGATGTGTAATACCCTTGAAGAAAGCTTACGCGTATCGAAAGAATTAGCTAATTGGCGGAAGCTTTTCGGGAGAGAAGACTATTAGTGGAAAAGGTTGTTTGGGATAGACAAAAAGGTAGATAAGCAAACTTTTAGTTCCATTGTCTGCCTGGAACAATTCGATTCAAGTCGGTACAGGTGGGGTTTTCTTTGAAGGTACAACCTAAGGCAGACTTTTGAGGATGTCTGAACGTCTACGATTCAATTGAGGGATTTCTTTCGTACATGACGCGAGACTTCTGGTGCAATTTTGTGCCGGCATCAAATACTCGAACTTTCCATTAAATTCGTCTGTTGATGTACTTCAAACTGAATCATTAACTACCTGCATCGCTGATAAATACTTTATATTATATCAATACGTAATGTGTAATGCACGGAATGAAAGCTTTGTGGAACAGAAATTAATTATTATATTTTGTATTTTCTACGGATAAACATGCTACACGTATAACGCACCAGAAAATTTAAAGATGATTATCTGACGTAATTAATGTTTCATTAAATTCAAACGTAAAATTCACTGGAAACCTGTTTGAATCAATAATTACGTATGCTGTTTACAGCACATTCACATTTTTTGCTTCATATCTTATTCAACTCCTGTGAAAGACGATTTTACGAAAAGGTTATGAATCGAAGAATTATTTCGAAACCTGAGTAATAATTACTATTTGTGCACCATTACTGCACTGTTCGTAACTACAAGACTGTGAAAGTTTATAAAAATGCACATTTTTGTTGGAAATAGTTAGAAGAATGAGTCCTATACAGAAATTTGCTCTGTGATTAGAGGATTCTAAAAATACATTTTCTGTTTTACACATTTTGCATAATGCAAAATACCTAGCAAATTTTGCATATTTTTCGTTCATAAATGTCATACGCGTTTTACATGCATAAACTTCCGTAGTCTACTAATTACGTTTAATTGATATCATTGATATTCAGACTTTCATTTGTACCAATCATAACAAAAAACATAGCGCAAGGATTGCAATTATAATAATTGTGATGCTCAGTAGATTAGTCAGCGCAATGCAAGCAATCAAGTAATGAACGTTTACTTTTGCACAGCCTGTACGCCATGATTGCTTCATGTACAGTTGGCATCAATAGCTTATGCGCATTATTTGATTCCACTTCTTGTGTATATACTACAAAGCTCCGCTCGTTATTCTATCTGCGGTCGAAACTTCCTCGTTGATTATTATTATCGTTATTAGATACACGGATAGCAGTCGTTCTCTTAGGAATACCTCGCCGTATCAAAATTCATCATAACTCCCACGTAACGAGATACTTATCGTTAAGGGTGCCTTCAAATTGCTGCTCATTGTTCTGCTCTTATCTTCTCCCAATTGCAATGTATGCCAGGATCATAGGAAATTTCATAAAAGGATGTCTTGAATAATTCATGGCTGTATTTTTATGGCCTATCCGCGTATATATTTTACTTGCTACGACATGTACTAGCGACCAGTTGTTTGCTTTATACATTTGCTATAGACGTGACATTCAATTTTCTGTTCCTTGTCGCATAGGTGTTGGAAGTAATACAGAATGATTACCAACTGATCGAATTAAAATTACAATATATCGTACAATTTTAATCAGGTAATAAATTCAAGCATCTCCTTTCTTTAAATAGTGCAGAATAATAATGCAGAAACCAAAAAAGCTATATTTGTATATTTCTATTTTTTATTATTTCTACTATATAAATATACAAATATTTGGAAATCTAAAAGTTACTTCGAGACTATAATTATTCACAACACTGTACTTTCTATAATTGTAATATTGTAAATGAAACATGATTTTTCACTTTAAATCGTGAAGCAAAAATGAGCGAAGCTATTATTCTAGGGTATATTATAAAACTGCGCTCTAAAATCTTTGTTTTATTCATACAAATATTTTCGGAATGCAATACTATAAATGAAAATAATTTCCTCATTTCTTCTTTTGTATCAGTTGGCGAATTCTAGTGTTCAAGTACATGATACAAGTTAAACTTGGAATCTGGGTTATCGTATGTTTGAAAGAGATGGAAAATGTTAATCGAATTTATTTTTAAACAAAACCTCCTCTCCCAGAAAATCCAATTTGAGAAGTTGTTAAACCCGAGCACCCTTCAGTAGTAACCAATAGTCGTAAACCTGAAGTATTTCGAATGGGGTGGAGACTATTTTAGCCGTCGCTGTAACACACTTGGCCCAAACGTCCGTCTATTACTGGTTATTTCTATCGCTATTAGTGTTCATAAACGTTAATCGTGAAATTCCGGCCTTCCACACCATTTCCGTGACTCTTTAGGAGAATGACAGGATTCGGTTTGATGGGGATCTCTTGCACGCCAATTCACGACGATTATAGCTTATTTATAGCTTAGCTAAAATTATATATATATAGCTAAAATTATATATACATAATAAGTTTCCGAAACGAACGTGCCTTGTTCCATCAAGTCGTAATTTAAATGTGTGCTTCAAATCAAATAATCAAATTGTGTGCTTTTTGTGCGTATAAATGAATTCATTAAAAATAATTTGATATACTTTCAATTCATAATTTAATTATTAAAATTGATAGAAGTAATAAAAAATAAAAGGTGATATTCAAGGTATATTATCTAATCGATTATCAAGAATAGGTAAATTGGAATAATTTCAATATCAAAAATTAAGAATAGTAATATTATAATATAAAAATTAATTTTAAGAGAAATAATAAATTTTCATTATCTTATGACCGATAGATTACATCAAGAATATTTTCCTTCATCACGTTCGCTATCAATGTTAAGTTCACTAATAATCTAAAGACTATTTTCTCAAATTCATTGTTTCCTTTTTGCATACAAATAAATTCACCAAAGGAGAATCTAAAATTCCATGAATATTATGTTACGAATGGAGACTGAATGACATAAATGGATTCATAATATGCACAAATGGATTCATTTTTTCACTTTCTTTTTTTCTGTAGTTAATTAACGAATCGTCGAAACCTTTTTTTTAGATTAAATTAGTCGGAGTAGTAGCCAACGTCAACCGGAAACTGTGTTACGCTAAAGCTCGTTTTGGGAAGCCATAACTATGATACGGAGGAGCTCGCTGGGGAATCAGGCCCACAGGGATCTACCTAACAGACCCGTTAATGATTGCGTCGCGTCTTGAGGTTTACGATGCGTCAACCTCCAATGAATATAACAGCCGGAACGCTCAAACGCACGTGTTTACCAAAAATATACAACGAATGACATTTCAGTGCCCAATAACTGTATTTTAACATCATAAAAATATTACAACGTAAAGAAATAAAGCAAAAACTGTGTAAACATTGAACAATACGACTGTACTTATTATTGTTAATTCTAGTGCATAACAACTGTATTTTAACACTTTACCGACCGGTAATCTATAAATCGGCTTTTTGGCACCAAAGCTTACCGACCAGTACCCTATAAATCGGCTTTTAAAATAGATATAAAATAGATAAAATAAATACTGTTTAATGCTCATGTTACGAAAATATAAAAATGTTAGTAGATTTAGCTAGCCTATAATAAAAGAAAAGGCGCATATTAGATCCAATGACATAAACAAAAGAAACAAAAAGCGTACAAAGTTCTCGTTTTATTTTATATTATCATTGCAGTAATATAAAACGAGTCATCGTTAATCGTATAAGACGATTGTTCTAGTAATAAATATTTAGAAAATCGTATTATTTGTTTGTATATGAAAATTTAGAAATAATCCCAATAATTCCTAGATAGTTGCGAAACTGTCATATACGCAATAGTTAGTCAACTTCCGCAGACGTCGTTTCGTTAAACTCATTAGAATCAACGCATTCAGAAGAATAATTGAATAACGGTTCCAACTTCGTACGCACATATTTCCCAGAAATTCTGGGCGTTCGTTAGAAATCTCTTACAGTCAGATTGGTCCATTATGAGGCAAAACACGGGACTGTTATTTCAATTCACAGGGTCGGGAAGCGGCGATGCAACTTTCTAGACGCCATGGTCCGCGCGGCTCGCTTAATTTAGGTGGAAACACAAATTTGTCCTCGATTCAGACTTGCCGATCAATCGTGTGATTCGATTACAGGGTCTGTCAATGATTATACGGTTCTTCTTGAAAATACTTCATCGGGCCGGCCGCTTGTTTCCAGGTGACATGTTATGAAACATCGGCCAAACACATGCGCACACACAGATTTAATTACATATCTTATACGCGTACACAGCCGCGAAGTGTAAGTGTAGTCCTTAGAGTACGGTCCACTCCGTAGAATACCACAGTGCCGGACGACCAGCGCGGTTTGTGCAAGAGACACGCCTCTGAATGGCGTATAATTAAGTCACAACATTGATGTGCTCCCCCAACCGCGTGTTCCCCCGGGAAGGACGAGCAAGAACAAACACTGCTAAATGAACGCAGTTTCTCTCGTTACCGCTCGGCCTACGGGCTCGCGACGCCTTCCACAATAACCGTACCCTGTATTACCACCTGTCAGCGACAGTCTGCTAGCTACAGATTATGAGTTTCCGGAAAGTGAACGAAAGTAACGATTCTTGTACGCGTTTCCCGAGACCCTGGCCACAGAACGCCCAACGATTTCGGTCGGCGTCTTCTCCATCATTATATTTACTCAATTACCTAAAAATAGGCAGGAAGTCACGAATTTTTAACTTTATGCATTTACGTATTTTACTGAATTGGTAAATACATTTTATAATTGAATGCAATATTTTATGAGGTTTTTCTATGAAATACATTACAAATAATTGTAAAGTCTGCGACGATTCTTTCTGAAGAGATCATAGATTTAGTCGGTGTAGAGCAAGTTTAAAATTTACAATGATTTTAGAAAATTGAGAAATGTTAATAATTACTTGACTTAAAGAAGTCTGGCAGTGCAAAGAATTCTTTTAAAATAACTGGACTGCGGTTATTTATGTAAAATAAAAATGTTGTGCATCGATTGCAAGAAATGAAAACTGCATAGAAAATTATCTTTGTCTTATATGATTTTATTAAGTCCTAAATGATATGATCAAATCGTTGAAATTTTTTAATAATGTCACTGTTTTATGTTTCATCTATTCATTTCTGTTATCTATGCATTAAATCGGCAGTTTAATAATAGGTTGCATATTGCATTTGTGTTAAAAATTAAAACAATATCGCATAGTTAATATGTCGTATAAGTTAAGTAGAAAATTATAGCTGCATGGAGCATCGGCTATGTGTATATTCTGCCTAATCAATATCATTATAGAATTGATTCTTCCGAAATATTGCACACAAAATTATAATTTGTACGCAACATTATTGTGCACACAATTGATACCTTAAGGTGCTTAACTCTTTAAGTAAGTTACTAATATACATACATACAATACATAGATATTTTATTGCGATTTTTAAAAGATTATCTAGATCTCGAATTCGATTAATTATTCGATTATATTTACTATTACAGAGATTCATGTATTTCAAAACGAAATGTTGCTTTATAAATCGATGATTCTTTTTCGTAGACCTTCTAGAGTATTTTGTGAACGAACCCAGAGAAATATTGATAGTTTCCGTAGGAACATACGAATCGGGAATATGCGTCGAAAAACATTCCCTTCGACGCGGTCGAAATTCTTGATTACTTCTCTTCATCGCCGTTGATTTAGCGAGCATAAATTAATGCAAGCAAAACATGCATGTTTTACGTGTGTGCACTGTAAGCACACCTCTGTTTTTTGTGCACCCGCGATGCTGACTTTGCTGGACTCAATAAATTGACGCCAAAATTCACACTCAGTATTGCAGGATTCGAAAACCTATCGGCGGCATTTATTTATGTTTTTTGCTTACCATACATCAAGTTCCATGAATTCGATTCAATGAACAATAATAATAATTCATGGATTGAGCATTTGAATTTTTCTATCGTTTAGATGTTTTTTATTCCATATGTTATAATATATTGTATGTATGTAATACATATATGTATTATATATATATTATATTGTATATATATTATATTGTATATAATATACATACAATATACTTTGTGTGTGTAGGGGAGTGGGGTGTACACAATATATTGTATACATTATTTGTTGTCTGATGTTTTCGTCCCTCGTACAATTTAAAAACATCTAGTTTGTCAAACATCAGTCATTAATATCTTTAACTAATTATTCTATGGAACAAACTTAACACTCGGATCGATATGGACCCAGAGTGTAAATATTAATTATTTGACTATCTAGTTTCTGACAATTATTTAACTTTTCACACGTTTCAATGAAGTCTATAGAAAAACTGAGTTTAAAAGGAGAAACTGGAAAACTATTTTCACAAAAAATTGATAAATAAGATTAAAAATAATTCTAAGCATACTTAGATATATTTTTGTGAAAAATATTTGTCATTCATGTATTCATAAACAATATACTAGTTTCAGTTTTCCAATTTCAGAAATTACTTTGTTATCAAACAAATTATTTATTTCACTATCCATAATTTCGAGTATTAATTTAAGTATTAGTAAACAATATTTTCTATAAATTTAATAAATTTAATAAACAACTTTCTTATTAAATATATCATTTCATTATCCATATTTTCTTTGTTATCAAGCAAATATACACGACGCGAACAGTCGACTTAAAAAACATGGAAAAATCCGAAAGTGCAGAAACTGGGAATGGAAATGTAAGAAGAGCACGACGGGAAGTAAATGATGCTTAGCTCGAACGAACCAGTCGTTGAAAAGGGTGTGTGTTACAGAGGAAATCGTGGAGGGAGCGTCTTGAACGGGCACTCGATAAGTAAATTTTGTCAGGCACAAGTCGACCCTCGTGAAAGTGCGGAACAGAATTGTTGAATAGCTTTTCATTAAGGCCCGATTCATTCTTCATTTTTTTTCTTTTACGTCCCGCTTTGACCGTTTCCGGATAAATTACTGCATCCCTGGCACTTCTTCGTTACCCCCAAGCCTCTCACGGACAATTTAGCTCCGCAACGTCTAACACTTCTGCTCGTGAAAACCTTTCGTTCCTTCTTGTTCTGATACAAACTTTTAAAGAAGATGCTTCTGGGCGAATTGGCTTGCTTTCTGCAACGACGCCTCTTTAAGGGTCCGATACTCTATCCCCTACCGTCTTTTCTTTCCTGTCTATCCCGTTTCTCGAGGCTTCGTGCCTCGCCGCCGCTTTCCGTGTCTCTGTTCCTTCCTCATTGTCCCTTTATTATTCGCCACTCTTACTTTCCCACTGAACAGAGACCGGATGCATGTCATCAGTACTGTTATTGTGGTATAAGTTTCCTTCCACGACTCCAATTACCGGCCACCCTTTGTGGCATTCACTCCCCGCGACGTTTTTAGGCTCCAATCAGATCAAAGCGGAATCACCTGGACAGGAATAATGTTACATCAGAAGAATACTCGAGTGCCAATTTGGAGCAGCCTGACTGTTTGTCGGCGCGAATTTATCGGCCAACTGGAGTTGATTCTCAAATCGTCGCGCTTTTCACATATATTCAATTTATTCTTTAAACTATTCGTTCTTCGGAGTAATTTTCCGATGTAATGTATTGCGTAAATTTCTGGTACAGTAACATAAAATACAGAATTATGAAATCTGTCAAATTGAGAACATTAAAAAAAGTTATTAATTAAATACTTTATTCACTTTTAAACGAATTGGATATATTTTGATAATATTTTGATGTAAGATATTCTGCAAGCATATTCTGATACAGCAAAATAAAATACAGAATTATAAAATCTGTCCAATTTAAATGTTTTATTCATTTCGAAACGAACTGGGAAATCTCCAGAAAGATGACAATACTTCTGACAATTTTTTATCAGGAACAAGAAATATTAAGTACAGCTCATTTTCAAATCACTATGCTTTTAAAATTTCTTGAATCATTTTTTAAAATTATTTCTTTTTTATGTAACGTTTTTTTTTACTTTTTCGACGTAATATATTTTGTAAATTTCTGGTACAGCAAAATAAAATATGTAATGATATTCATCATTCAATCGCGGAAGTCTGCATGTCTTTGGCTTTAGAACGTTGAAAGAAAATAATTAATCACGTTTTTTATTAACTAACAATCGTGCAAATCATGATACATATTTTACTGCTTAATACAAAAGTGTATATTCACTTTCGCGAAATTCCTTGACACGGTCATTACAATTAATATTCAATTTAATATTTCGAGGATACGAAAATGTGAAACGCTTTTTCGTCGTTGCATTTAGGCTAAATTGTTTTAATAAAATCTAATCAAAAAATCCAGGGCTTGAGAAATTACCATAACTGACTAAATTTAATCTACGAAGATCGTGATAGTCGGAAAAGAATATCCGTGAAGTCTGTTTTGTACCGTCGAAAAGACAAGGGCTCAATCATTCATGGACAGAGATTCCGAGTTATAGACAGATCCTTTCGGAGATCGATTTCGTTACGCGGTTATCCAGCGGATTCAGGATGAACCCGTGGGACAACTGAAATGAGATCACAGTGGTTCGCCTTCAGATAACTGGAGGGGAACATGAAAGTTCGGGCGAATTTCATGAATCACAAATGAGGAACGAAATGACATTAAACTCACGGACTTTCGCACGCATAACCCCGGAACGAACTCCGTAAGGCAGCGTGTTGATAGAGACCGGAAAGGAAGAGAAGTAGAAAGGACATCGCCTCGTATTAACTCATTCTTACGACTTTATCAATACACATAATTATTGAACGAAACGAACACGCACTGATTTCTCTTTTTCATTTTTTGTTTCAGGTAAGTTGCTTTATGGAAACATGTTTCTCATCTTAAGTCATTATTACTGTGGTAAGTCAACCCCAGCGAAATTAATAAATATAAATTCGATTTATATTTTCCGTGCTAAATAAGATAGATGTACCAGTTGTGACCGAGTTAAGGATTGATATGAATTTCAACGGAAATATTTTGAAATTCTTGTATCACATAAGAAATGTCCAAGTTTTAATAGAGTTTTTAATACCTTTAGTTTTTAGTTTAATTACGCTACAAAAATAGTAAAATATGCGCTTTTTCCGTCTGTGGCTACATGTACACCAGTACTGACCATAGGAGTGCCATTTCTGATCACTTAAAAAATTAATGTTACATGTATTATAAATTTCTTATAAGGAAAACTAGAAGTGTAATAGAACTGTATTTTACTTTGTGGTATTTGAAAATGTTGGTGTTATAACATAATATAATTATATACATATAATGATGATGTAAAAGCAATTTTATTTTACTTATTTATTTTGCGTTCTTTTTTCATGTTTTTCTTGCATTCTCTGTACTTTCCTTTTCTTTCAATATAGTACAACTTGCTGCCTAATTGTTTATCTTCATCTTTCCTGGTCTCTACTGTTTTATCCATTTTGCTATTAATTTTACTTGCATTTCTTTTCTGTTTTCATTTCGATACTATGGTTAGATATACGTATCGTAATTCTACATATTTTATACGTTTAGTAAATTTAACTGTTTTACTAACCGTGCAACCTTTACGTTTATTCTAAATAAAACACACAATTCCGCAGGCTCTTTACTAAGAATACTTTGTGGTGTAAGGAAAGTGATGTTCTTATTAATTACGTATCCACTAAAAATGATATATTTTTGTTTGAAGCTTCGTTGATCGATGGGAAATGTAGCCAACTTCAAATAAGAAAATATGAATAATAATATAGAAACGGTGAACTGGCCACAACCGTTACATCTACTCTAGCTCAGAATATTCCCACAGAACGAATTCGTTACCCGGCATCCGAACGTGGAATATACAAAGCAAACGTGTTGAATATTGTCGCGCACCTCGCATTGAGTTACACATGAGATCCTGAATAAATAATCATTTCAATTTCCATTTTAAAACACTGCGCATGATAAACCGCAGACGCTGTCGCGGGAAGTAGGACAAGGTCGGCAATGATAGGTGAGATCACGAATTCCCACAGTCCGCGTAATCTACGAATTTTCTGAAAAATGCTCGCCCATCGGCATTCCTAAGCACAAACAGCTTTCCGCAGTCCAATATGATACGTACCGTAGCGCGATACTTTTGGCTGCTGTGGAAATTCGTTTCTAGAAATATTCTCGAAAATACAACTGCGTATTAAAAATTATTCGAAAATTGTAAACGGACAAAGCAACAGTTTTAAAAAACAGTATATAATATTTGTATATTTATCAACGCACTTTTTCGTAAATTAGTAATCCAGGAATATTATATTAAGCCTTTATAGTTCACCCTTATAATTTTATACTGTACATTTTATATTAGCTTTATGGTTTTGTATCATATTCGTATCATATATAATAAATGTCATTTATACTTATAATGTACTCATACTGCAAAGCATTAACAAATTATAGTAGACCAAATTTTTCATAACTTCTGTAAATTAAGCAACGTAATTTAAAAATTTAAAGTAACTGAAGTGGTCAATATATTCTATCTCTAAATTTCTAAGATGTACAGTTTTTTTTTTATTTTAACTAGCTTACATGATTCAAATAATGTTTAAAATTACGTACACTGTTTCCGAACGCACTTTAACCTTCTTAGTGCCGACCGAAGGAGTTGCGCATACCTGAGCGAAAAATAACAAATCTGTTTGATGTAGTTTAGTAACGCGTCAGAGAGAAAATACACAAATTTTATAAAATCTGATAATTACAAAATTCAAAAGAGAACGTGAATGAAAAAATAAAGTTGTTATTTATAAAAAATGTTTTTTCAAGCGATATATCGTTGTTCGATATTATAGGGGTTAAACCATGTACATGACTAAGAAAAATCAGATTATCGTGCCCCTATCATTTGTTGAGTTTGTTAAGTTATTTCTTCATCATAGAATTTCATAATCCAGCCATCACTGAATTTATCATTTTTGCTTGAAATCGATGTTTTGAAGCGTAGCCCAAACTCGTGACGCAGCGACCTAAATGGCATTAGGCAGAATCAATGATAAAACGATAATATACTACGGATGATCCGCGAACCGAACAAGATTTATATGCACGTAAGAACGAAGGTACCGGTGAATAGATAATTTGGTAAATGTATCGGAGCCAGTAATGCGTGGGACATATCGAGGATACCCGGGGTAAAGTATCAAGATCCGAGTAAACAGTCGGAGACAGACAATCGGCGCGGATCGAGGCGTCCACGAACCACCCAGGATTCATTCTTTCCTTTCAACATTCGTTCATTTCGGCCACCCTCCTGGCCATCAGCATCCTTGCACTCGCGTGAACAGAGAGATCACTTGGTCGTTCAATGTTCCAACTTTAGCCGGGAGCAGAATGGATCCATCTAGCGCCGAGCGGCTACCCACTCAGAATCAGCGTTCAGTCCGTGCACTCGAGCCACAGAAATGTTTGTATTTACCGTGGCGAGGGTGTGCGTTCCCCAATGAAAGCTTTCGGGGGTCGTTCGAAGCGTCAAACCGAAGTGTGTCCATCCACCGCGCCGATATATATGTATAGTTCTCCCGCCATCGTTGCATTGACCATAGTCCAGCCTCTCCATCTTTGCATAGCCCGAAGGGAAATAGAAGATCGGATCAAGGGTTCACCGATTTGAAAGAGTATTGCGTCGCCGCAGTGCGATGTTTTCCGCGAAAAGATCTAGCGGAATTAATCAAATTCTGTTTTTATCGGAACTCGTAAACGACGACGAGGATCAAAAGCTGGAAAATATAATTTTCAACCTTCCTCGAACTCCATGATATTTCGGCTACATCTAAAAATAGCCATTGTACTATGACATTCAGATATGTTGCTCTAAATTAACTTATTCTTTCGCGCACCATGTCAAAATAACCCTTGTAGTTTTAAAACTGCAGCATTTAGTTTCAAAGTTCACGCGGGCGGCCCTGGGTTTCTGTTATTAATAGTTCATCTTTAAAACATGAATGATTATTTTATCCAGATTTTTATTATTAAAGATATCATTGTTAATCTATAAATTACCTATTTGTAAATGGATAATGTACAGCGTATAATTAACCCCACATGATTCAGTGCATCACTTTTTTCATTTAATTTCTTGAAGGTTGAATATATTGATGAAAGTATGAAAAGAAAGAAAATGCTTGTTTGAGAAAAATTGCAGTTTTTCTCGACACTTTTTTTAGTTTTATGGAAAGGTGGATCAAATTAAGCTGAATCTGATAGAGTTCCTTTCGAATCATATTCTCATGAAATTTACAAACAATGAATCTACTAAAAGTCTGTTGAATATACCCTTTTGTGGAATATTATTATTTATGCGAGATCACAGTGAATTTTGTGTAAAAAAACTATAAACTATTAAAACTATATGTCAATACTGTAGCAATCGCAATTCATTTGAGTCAATGCGTGCAGAATGGAGAACTTCCAAATGTTTATTCTGAACATAACGCAGCGTTCAAATTACAAACTCAGTTTATACGCACAAAAAGCCGATTTCCAAGATCTCGATTCGTAAAACGATTTTTTACTACCGAAGCTTCCCTATATTGTTAACATGTGTTCTTTTATAGTTCACGTATGCTCGTTGAAAAAATATTGATGGAAGCTGGTTGCCACGTGATGCACGAGCGAAAGTTTCCAATGCGAGTCGCGTTGAACAAACGATATGATCGATTTGTAACCGACACGTCAAGGTACTCTTAATTGATTTGAGGGGATTTAGGTTTCCCCGTGTTGAATCTCCCATTCTCATTAACGAACCCGTCCTTCGAAGTAAATTAGCTATGCAAGGCAGGTTGCACATCGGAGCTAAATGGCACTTAACTCTTGCCAACTCCGACGTACCGCAAGTAGATGGTTCTCACCGTAAATGCTGTCATTATGTTATCTCAATCCGGCAGAAGAGCGTACGTACGCAACGCCGGGGTTCCCTCGCATCGGAGCCCTTCGTTCTAGACGCTAGAAAACGCTTGCGCTATTTTTTCCGGTCTCGTTAAGGCTCTAACAGCCCTCGTTGCGGAATGAAAGTGAATTTACTTCGCCGGTCATTCTAATTAACGTTTAGTCCACTGAATATCACCGTCACTTTTCCCTTGGATGTGTCGTAAAATGTTTACTCGTGAACATCGGGGGATTCAAAATCCTTTAGAACGTTTATAATTTCCTTTTCGTTTACTGTACTTGTGGTAATCGGAGCATTACTATGTTATATGTAAAGGGACAAGTTGTTCAATTAATTCGTTCCGTTATTATATACTAGACGAAAGTAATTACAATTATAGAAACATTACAATACTACATCGTGCAATGAAAGTTTTGTAAAAATTATTCCTCTGTCTTTGCTGTCTTAATTGTGAAACGGTGCTTTCTAGAAAATCCAAAGGTTTCAAGGTTTTGTAGTAACAGGATTGCCAAAAATGTTAAAGTGTTTCCTAAGAATACTTTGAAAATTCTACTACCATTGTTACAAGAGATCAGTTTCATAAAGATAGTTAATCAACGTTAAACAGGATAGTTATTCATACACGTTGAATATCAAGATAGTTTTAATAAATACAACGAATGCCATAAGGGTCACTAGTGACCAGCGAAACCAAGATTACTAAAAACATAATTCGAGTTTTCAATGCTTTAAAATTTTTCAGTATTGTCATCATTACTAAAATGGTCTGAAGACCTGCAGTAAAATAAATGTGTCGTACATAATTTCATGATAATAAATTACACACAACAAGAAATAACAAGAAATTCATGGTGGTCAGACGGGGGCAAGTCATGTGATATTACCGTGCCATTCAATGATAGTAAAAGTAAGACCTGTAACTCTTCCTACGGATTTCGAGGACATGAATCAATGCACCATAGCAGACGTTATACGTAATTGGCGAACATCTGTTAAAACAGCTTTAGCATAAATTAGATCACTGCATTGACATATCCCATGAGAGTCCCGGCGAGCATATTGAACATCGGTGAGTTAACGCCACAAACTTCAAGGGTTCAAGGAACGTTTCAATATCCACAACAATTTTCTTCTTAGCCACAAACTGTAGTGTCATCTGTAAAATCATCAGTTCTCCATGTTTTAGATGCATACTCTCTAGCTCGCATATACGTAGTTTAACCCCTTGCCCTACAATATCGTGTCAGACTAGTTATTTTGGAACGTGGTCTACTAAATATGGAGCGTGTTAAATCGAAATCAAATTCTAGCCTTCTATTACCAATATTTAAACAGTGAAGTAAAGGTCGTCACACAGTAAATATAAATTAGCTGTCTCACGTAGGAATTTATTAGTCACAAACAAATGTTGACCAATGCAGCTGTGAAAGAAATCGTAGCGCAAAGGGTTAAAAGATCCTATGACAGAAATTAGCCGTCGAACAGCATTTTGTACGCATTAACTTCCACATTACAACGGTTGCTCTTCTAAATAACTTTGTACTCAACAAAGCGACCTAGTCGCACGTCTCTATGGTCTAGCAGACGTAAATTATATGAGGGTAATAAGTATGTCAAGTCATAGAAACGGTGTAACAAAGCGGTCCTGGAATTGTATTGCCGGCGTGCGCCGAACGATTTATCATGTAACGCGTTTAGGTAACAAATACAGTGGTTCTCAGGCGTGTTTGTGCGGGCATTCAGCCGACGGACGTTCTCGATACTGCTTGAAAATCGCGGCGCAAACCCGCCGGTAATCGAGATAACATAGGATCAAAAGGGCTGTATAACTAAGCACACATTTGGTCCGTGGGTCAGAGTGCAACGAACAATATTTCGCGGTGGCAAAGGTGTCGGCGATGCCGGTGCCGCTCTTACTACGCTAGTTAGTCCCGGCTTGGGTTTGCGTTCGGAGTCCAGCACATTAACGGAGATAGTGGCTCCGCTCAAACGTATAATTGCGGGACGAGGCAATTGAGAGACTCCCTTGGGTATCGGGTTTCCAGTTGCCGCAAATCCACCCGCCACTCCACCCACCAACTTCGAACCCCTTCAGTCCACACGTTTCTCCCTCTTGGTCACCCTCTCGATAAGATGTCCCTTCCTCCGATGAGTCGGCCCCTGCACGATCACCCTCTATTCCCTTTCGCACGGCAGATAACAGAGAATGACGGTATTATGTGTCTGATCCCCAGCGACGGCCAACTTTCACCGTCCACTCCCAATTATTTCATAGCCATCCACAGGTTTTTCGTCTCCCTCGCGGCAAACCGGTCGGCCGTGTGAATTTTTTAGGAGGAAGACATCGAACCAGCTCCTCCTAATTCCGTATCATTCCTTTGGAGATTTGGTATCAACTTAGGCCACCCTACCACCTACCATGTGCAGTGCAGTGTTCGATATCGTTCGAATTCTTCCGAATTCTCTCGAATAAATATTTATCTGAAATAATTATTCGAATCAATTCTTTTCAATCGAATATTTCATTCGAATAATATTTATTCATTGGAATAATTCTTCATTCTTTATTCGAACAAATTATTCGAATATAGACGAAATTATTCGAATAATAATGTTAAGATGACTTTTTTTGCATCCAAACTAAGATTATTTCGTTATGCTTCAATAATCAATCTACTCAATAGTAACAAAATTTCCGATGCAGCAGTTGGAGAAGTTAACTGAAAAATTAACAATAACGTTATATTGAATAATTTATATTCAGTTTCGATTACTTTCCGAACTAATTTCTATACAAATAAATTCATATTCGAGGAACAAATAATTTTTTATTCGAATAAATTTTTATTTCAATAAATTGCTATCTAGATAAATTTTTATTTCATTGAGTGTTTGTTCGATAATGTCGAATAAATAAATGATATCCCTTCAATATTTCTAGTATCTTTTTTTTATTAAATTTGGGTTGGCAATAATAAAATTATGAAAATGAAGTATTTTTTTCTTGAAATGATCGAAGATTTTTTAAAGTTAACTTAATCAATATACTAAGATCATGGCATACTCCAAATAAAAATTAAAAGTGTAATGTTTTTAATGTAATACAAAATTTTATATTTCTTAAAGGTTAACTATTTAGATATTTTAGTGAATCAACGCTACCACTTTTATTAGTAACTGTAAATTTAATACAGCTTTCGACAACGTGACAATGGGCTAGAGTCAGGGATTTATTTTATCTCTGTGGACCTTTTGTTACCTTCGGATGTGAGAATAATCGAAGAACGGAAAATGTTGACCTGATTTGGCAAGAGTTTTAATATCAACACATATTGAGAATATAAGGGGTAACGGGAAAAAGGCTGGAATTGTTTCTGATAACATCGTGTCGAAAAGCTTACTTCGTGAAATCGCTTGACAGAAATACTCTCGAATGTATAGGGATTAAAGAAAGACAAAAAGATATCGATCTTTTGACCCAGAAACCGAAATATCCCCTAAATAGTGAATGTAACACCGACTTAAAATTTGATAGGATTACAGTGTCCCATTCTATCGAATGAAAAATCTTTGTACGCTGCCAGTAAAAAGTTTTCGAGCGAGTTTTCTTTTTTTGAAAACCCATTGCAAACGGTTCACAAAACTGTACTCTGCAAGCACTGCATTCGAAATATTTTTGAAAACTGTTTTGTAAAAGGCTACAATAGAATGTAGCTGAACGTTGTATCAAAGCAACGTAGCCATCGTCCATTTGGTTTTTCAGACATTTTCCTGTGTTCCAAAGTCCGCTTCTAAATTGTATGGTTCTTGGTGAATCGTGTGAATAGAAAAATTAGAGAATACCTACGTGGAATCAAACAGTAAAATCTCGATATTGGAAAACATTCGGAAGCGAATTTTTCACGTAACAATCACCAACATCGAGTGGCTATGAACGTGATAAAAGCGGTTATAACATAATTTTAACGGTTTACAGATTGGTAAAATCAATAATAGATACAATTAATTCTGCTTCTTTAATTTCATACAATAATGTAGAATTTGATATTCTTTAAAAATATCGGTGAATAACTAAAAACTAATTCAGATGAGGATCGAAATCTATTATTTAAGAAAAAAGAATCGTAGTTTGATTAATGTTTCTTAAAAATATGTACGTACCATAAATACATAGAGAATCGCAATCTAGTTACTATACTATTCGTAAATCAAATACAAAAAGGATTGGTGTTTAACAAAGGGATTTCTCGTTGGGATCACTAAATAAATAAATAAATGAATTGTGTGAAAACGTTCTCGGAACAAGCTACAATTATTTTATAGAATTACCACTGTGCGCTAAATATTTAAAAAATTACATCTTCAAGTGTACATTTTAATTATTACTATTCATAGCAAAATATATAAAGTATGCCATGTACATAATATCTAATTGGACAACGCCAATAAGGTTTTTCAGGCATATCAATCACAGTAGCGAAATTAATATTACAGCATCCCACGAACGATGCAGGAAGTATTTCGGCCACAATCGACGTCGTTCAACCACGAAATCAATTCGTGCGAAACAAATGCGTCGGCAATGTATTAACCGTAATAGGGACGTATCTTTCAAATTGAATTGCATTAAACGACTATCGTACATTACGGAAGATTAACGACGAGGGACCGATCGAACGGTTCGGGGAACACCGATCAATACAACATCGCCTTATCATCCTAATTTTCCATGTACGCGACTGATGAGCTATGGCTGTATTCACTTGCAGGCACCGCGCCGCTCTGTCACTTTGATCGTGCATAATGCACGGCTAAGTTACAGAGGGACTATATAACTAATTATACACTATTACACGCCTGATTTCCCCACGGGCGAAAAATAGAGGAGATATATCATAGGGTCCCCGGCGAGAGTAATAAGCGCTATTAAGAACTACCACCCGCATCCCCTGCCTCCTTATCCGCCCCTCTTTCTTGCGCGCCGCGACTCGGCGAAGATACCAGCCCGCGTGATACAGAGAAACAGGAACAGGCCGAGATGGGAATACCGGTAAACGAGAACAAGAATTTTCTCTGCTCGTCAGCTAAAAGCAGCTTCGTCCGGATAAAGGAATTACTTTTCGTTAAATTCGTTCCACCCGATTCGAATATATTATCAGATGTGTATAATTTTATCATAATTATTCATTCATTTATCAGGTGAATATTTACAAAGCAATCCAAGGCTATAGGAACACTAGAAAAATTACTGCAGACCATTTGCTTGGTTCTTTACTTACTTGGTTCTTGAATTTTATGCATTTATGACAGAAATAGAGAATATTGACGAATTAGTTCCAATTTATTAAAATTATTTACGAAACAAAAATTTTCACCTGACTCTGTGTTTTCTGATTAATGCAGACATTTCTTATTTTTCATAAAAATCTGTTTATCTGTCTACCTGTCATCTTAAGAGTACCATTCACATGTTTCTAATGCTTGTATTTAAGTTCTTCACATTTTGTTGAGATTAAAAATCTCTCTAGTAGAAGATACATATGAAAAATGTAAGAATAATTTAATTGAAAGATTGATTTTGGATCCAGTATTGCACATGTAGATTACAATTTTGTACTTTTACTAGTCCTTGTATAAAGTTATAAATTATTAAATGATATTCGGTTTGTATGATAGCAAACTTCAACATTAGAGTAAAGTTGCCTAATATACTATGTTCGATTGTATACAGATATCATAAAGTTGGTAAGTGTATAATAATTTTCCTATATACTATTGTATAGTGCAATCGATGAAGCTGAAGAAACAGATCTTATATAACCAACATGTGAAAGCAGGGCCTCATATTAGGAATCTATTTTTCAAATCTGTGAATTCGCATACTTTTAGTTTTTCTTTTATTATGAAAATGTGGAGCTTTTATGGCTGCATTTTTGAGTACACTATAAAAGAATACATTAAATCGAAAATAATGACTTTAAGAAGAGTGGGTACCCCAATATTTTAGTCACCCCACTTTCATAAACGTGCTACAAATCCAAACGGAGATTCCACATGTATACACAAATCTCAGTAGAGATTTTGCAAATAAAATTTCTAAATTCTGTACTTCATTCAGAAAACTGAAAGATAAATCTGTCAGAGTTCACAGGATAATATTTAGAAGCAGTTTGCACAATTTAACCGGTTCCGCTAGCCGACGTTTTTTCTTAATAGGCAATTCTGCGCGGAGGCCTCGTTAGGTTCATTTAGGATTGCCGACTGATTGCAATTTTGACCGCAGCATGCCTTGCAGTCGTCTTATCGGATTTAGCGTGGGCTACACAGAAGCGCGGAGCGGATGTCTTGGTTAGGTGGAAAGTTAAGGCTGGGTCTTTACTTAACCGTAATCGGAAGATATTGCCGGGAGCACTGTACCACGGGCACTTTACCGTCCGCCTTAAGAAAGCACTAGCTTCGCGAGGCCTGGTAACACCGGTCGAGACCGTTATTAAAAGAGCCCCCTTTATCTCAGCCCTTCTCTCTCTAACTTCTCGGCCGCGTCGTCATCTTTTTCTTTTACTCCGGTAGCTCCTTCTTTCTTCCTCCGCTTGCCTCGACTGTTCGCTCGCTCTTATTCTCTTTGAAACCCTCACGGCTAAGAGTGTTTCTATGTCAACCTTTGTACTTTTCAGCGAGGGATCTGCAACGCCCATGCGTCTACAATATGCGTTTCCATAACCCCGCGAGGCCGCGATAGATGCCTGTTCCGACGGAGCCGTGCCAGCCATAATGGCGCTTCTTAATTTCCCGATAATATTTGAACCGTGAATGGAAATGGATGAGGGTCGGCCGTATAAAATGTCGCCTAGAACCGAGAGCGAAGATACAGTCGGTCACCGAAATATTCGGACACATTCTAAAACGGTATGTCTCTTTAAAAGTTGGACCAAACGACTTGAGTTCTTATAAAGAAGTTAGGACTAGCTTACTTTCTTTGAAACTATTTTATTGAAGCCTAGAATGAAAATTTAAACGCTGCAGTTTATAGGTCTCGGGATAAATTTAATTGAAATTGGTCAATGCAAACAAGCAGACTAGCAACAAGCAGAATTGGGAAAAATTTTAGTCGGATGACGAATAAGAGATAGATCGAATAAAAATGTATCTAAACAGTAATTGATCCGAATAAGAAGTTATTCGAATAACGTATCTGTTATTCGAATAAGTATTCACTCACATAAGAATTCATTTAAAGAATAATTCGTACGATTAAAATTGATTATTCCAACCAATTGCAATTTTTGCAAAAATGTTTTTAGACATAGTTTAGTAAATTAACACTTTTAACATCTAAACAGATCAAGTCATTTGATCTCATTTTTAAAAAATTATAACGTTTTGAGAAGGGACCAAATATTTTAGTAGTTGCATCTCCGTCATTTATAATCGTCTACAAAAGTATTACTTTTCTAACGGAAACATAAGTTTACAATATGGCAGCACGTATCAGTAGCATACATACAATATACAGTTTTTGAAGATCAAGCTAGACATTTAAAAATTTGTATAATGCATATTCAGAAGTTCTACCGTTTTAACTTGTGTCCTTTTCCTCTTCTTCTACCTTCGCTTTTATCTATCGACAGTTTTCTAGCATGATTTTAAAACTTGAAGATCAATAGTTGACAATATTTTAGAAAATTGTTCAAATGTCGTTCAATCATCGTCCATGATGCTAGAAATTATTTGCATTAATATAATGTAACAATATCTTCCGAAGTTATTATTTGAAAGAAAAATATTCATGTATTTTTACTGCTGATTCATTAAAACGACAAATAAAAAATTTCTGTGTGTCATACATATATTCTCAGTTTTAGAGCAGTTTTCATTATTAATATTGAATTCATAGTAAAGAACTTAGAGGATGCTAAATATGAAAAATTCAGAACAGGGGCTAATATTTTCATAGAAAGCAGACAATAGTGTTACTTTATTTATATTGATTTATTCATATTTATAAGAGGACGCATGCAAGTAAAATGTATGTCTACCATCTAGTGATTATCGCATAAGTAGTTTTCATTTTCTTCAATGCGAATCTCGCTAATAAATGTAGAAATGACTTTTCCGAAGAGACTTTTCGTACGTCCATAAAGAACGGCTATATTTTTACTTTTTCCCTTCAACGACATACTCTGTACACCGTGCCCTCCGCGCTCGTCAGAAAGGGAACTCGAACACAGGATCTTGGCATTAGAAACGGGAATTCTCGTAATTACTTCAGATTCTTTACTCTGTATGAAGAGAAGAGTGCTTTGAAGGAAAAGTCATAATTCCCGTAGAAAAGGAAGTGAACGAATTTTTCGTTCTTCTGTGCAGGGAAAAGCATTTAATATTGTAATGTAACGCGTTCTGCAACAAAGCGAGGATATTGCTTACGGAGATCTACCTTCGGTCTCTTTATTGCAGCGAACTTCTCGCGTTTAGAAGCGACGGGGTATGCTTGTCATCAAAGGCACGTGTTCTCGGACTCAACTAATTAATCGACTGAACAGTTCGGCCTACGCGGCATCTAGAAAAATAACAAAAATATGTAATCTGGGATTTACATGTGCGAAGGGATTCGGAGTTTTTGTTATGCCTGCACAATAAGCTGTGTCAGGAAGAATTTACCTCTTGGCCGCACCTTGGTACCTGTGCCCAGTGCGCGACAGAGAGAAGTTGACACTTCCGGATCGGTCCGATGGCCATAAATTCTCGGAGCGACGACACTTTTCATCAGACTCTGATTACTTATTCACGGGCCGACGAGCGTACGATGGAAACGTGTGCACACGGCCCTGCCTCTCCCACCCTGTCACTGTGATTGATAATAATGCAAGCTTGACGTCAACGCGCGCGCTGATATTACAGAAACATAATTTACGAGGTCGAAATAAAATTCAGCATCTTTGCCGCGGGAATTACGAGAATGAATGCAGACGGGACAGTTGAATGCTTTGATGCACGACGATCACCTATCGCGTACCGAAACGGTGAGTAATATAGTATTTAATGGTGCTTAACCCCTCAAGTGGAAATGACGAGTCTTGCCCACAAACATTTTTTGTGCCAACTTGAATTTTACGAGCGATGCTTATTTAAATGGTTGTAAACCATTCTTCTAACTGTTAAAGAATATTATTGTGACATTTACACATTCTTTTGCCATATTTCTTAACGAAAATAAATATTAAAAAGGAGTTTACATAGTTTGCAAATTTTGTTTTCAGTCATTTCGATCTTGAAGAATTTTTTTCTTAATTTCATTCTAACTTAAAAAGGCTATTCCTCAATTTTTATTTAATATTAACGTTGCTTTATTGATGTGTTCTATTACAAATTACATAAATATATTAAATAAAAACATAAATAATTTAGTTTTATTTTATGATATTTTGTGAATTGCCTGCGCACGCACGTTTCTTTAAAAAAAATTGTAAGGCAATGGATTAAATACTGTACTGTGAATTAATAATCTGTTGACATATTGGCTCGTAAGAGATCTCTCATATTTAATTCGATAGTTTATACGGTTTAAAAGTGATTAAACATAATTTTTTGTTTGAATATTATTTATATGAAATTATTAATAGTTTTATACGTTTTTTTTAAATACTAGAAAACGTAAACATTAACGAACATTGATCACATGCATACTCTATTTTCACTTACGAATTTCCTAATTAGTAAATCGAATTTATTCGCTATCTTGGTAATCACAAAATAGTCAATGTAAATTGAAATTAACATAAGTTTAATCATTAATTTTAATGGTTTTGAAAAAACAGAATGTTCAAAGTTTTTAGGAATGTCGAATATTTTTTATATGGATTTTCTTTCGAAAATTCTGGACACACGAATAGCAGCAGCGACAACAATGTTAATACTTAACGAAAATTGAATCGTACCTTTTTGTAATTGATTAATTAATTTAATACAATGTAACACAATTTGAAGTCCTCATTTTATCATAAAAGCTGAATGTCACAGAAGCTATTAACTAACTTTTTATTGTTACATTATCCTTCACATTAGCCTTTTCAAGCAAAGCCGTATTTAATATCAATCTTTTGATCGTCAAGCACTCTGTATTAATTGAGGATTAGATATGATTCATCAAATTCACCGAATTGCTGTTTCACAATTTCCTACTAAATTCTCTATTTCGTGGCTTACAATAGCGACAAACATATAGGCACAAAGAACATAACGACCTTATTCCGCAAACGTTAGCACTGGATACATATCACCCAGAGACAGCAACATTCTCTTGTCAGTCGTTATTTTTTGTCGTTGGCAGTCGCCTTCCGCCCAACCACCCTTGCAGCATAGTAGGGCACGAGGCGTCCCTCTTTCTAAAATAGCAGACTACGCAACTATCATATTTCCCTTTTATTTTTTGTCGCGCTGTCACGTGCTACCATATATTTTGACGTCCCTATTCTCCAGTGTCCTTCCGGAGCATTCCAGTCCAAGTGTGTATCAAAACACCTATCTATCAGATGAGTTACAACACCCGCTGGAACGCAGGTGTTGATACTTGGGTTATCTCCCGCGAAATATTATCTACGAAAATATGTTTCCCGTGATAGTCTTTCCCCAATTAGGAAAATCCTGTCTCTCTCTATATATATATTTTATTAACCAGTTAGCTGTTACGATCTTTGAAAAGTTTGCACCCAAACTATGTCGCCAAAAGTAAGCGATGACGAGTATACTATTGAACCCATTTTTCAATTATAATTATTTATATCTCTTTAATTGTTCATTTTATTTTATTTTGACAAATATATTTTAGTAAACTGCAATTTAAACAGTAAATTGTTGCGCATGACGAGCATACTCGTTGTAATGCGAAATATTGTAATTTCTTCATGACGAGCATAGTCGTCAAAAACAACTAACTGGTTAGTCAGGAATAACATACTGTTTTTTATAGAGGAACCGGAGATACACTGGCAGTCGTAATAGATGTTCACTCCACTTCAAGCATTCGCGCGTCATGTGGCTAGAGTGATAATGGTGGAGAAGATAGCTATTATGACTGATACGGTGCTTCTGATCCTTTTCTCCAGAAGGTAGTTTCTAATTGAGGGATTACTTGCACTCACGAAATAGTAGTAACATCTACAATATCGATTATAATTATACAAACAACTTGAAATTAAAGTAGTTAAATTAAATTAAAGTAGTTAAGTGTGAAATACATTTTGTTTATAAAGGTCATAACACAGTCTAGTAATAATATTAGTTAATCGAAAATAATTAAATATCCTACTAAATCATTGAACTACACCAGTCAGAATGACTTATTTCAAATATTTTATTTTCATGTCACTACAATAATAAAAATATGCGTAACAATGCAAACGTTTAAACTTTTTTCACTAATTAAATTATTAGAAAATGAATAAATGTATTTCACTATTTAGTAAAGGAATAATGATAAATTTTACAATACATCAAATTACAATACAATCACTCAGAAACAGAAGAGCGCAAGGTACCTAAAACAAGTGCATGAATTTTAATATTAAAATTGAGTAATGAAAATTTTATTCGATTGCTTGAAAAATCAATTTATAAACGTGAAGAAGGTCTGTTTTACAAGGAATAGCTGTCGTCCGCAGGCCTCTCGTCTTCCTTATTTCACGCTCGGGGAATCGACATATTG
The DNA here is from genome assembly GCA_028455555.1 of Augochlorella aurata. Lineage (NCBI taxonomy): Eukaryota > Metazoa > Arthropoda > Insecta > Hymenoptera > Halictidae > Augochlorella > Augochlorella aurata. The sequence goes on along the minus strand of CM052168.1, from coordinate 1,508,257 downwards.
TTTAACAAGTGAAATGATGAGCGAAGACCAATTAACACGTGCCCCGTTTCCTATGCAGCGTGAACCTTCCGTACAATACTATCATGAACCACCACTGCGAGATATTCTCGGCGAGTTAGTTCTCGAAATCGGTTCCTTAATTAGGTCAAACTGCTTGGCATCTGGTTCGTTCTGGTGGAATTTCCCATTTCCGGCTTTAGAAAGAATATTAATCTATTATCCTGCGATATAAATACCGTCGAAAAATAGATCCATCGATCGGTGCCAAGCGAAATTCGGCAAATTTCACGCGTAAAATTACAAACAAACTTACATCTACACCATCGTATCGTTTGTCGTTCATCGATGTTTCAATTTACTTTAACATTAAAGAAGCTAGTACGAACTTGTTCCACAAACATTCGTGTGAGATCTGTGTTTTATTATTCTAATTGATGATAATAAAAAATTCTATAGTAAAAATCATTTGAGACTGCTTGCCAGTCAATACGAATTTATCTTGTGCAAAATCATACAAAAAAGAGAACCTTAGTGTTATATTCGACGAACATTTGAATGAGGTCTATTAAACTAACCAATAATAAAATAAAATGTTATAAGAAGAATTATTTGAGACTGCTTACCCTTCAATCAAAATAAATCTTTTGCTAACAATATTTTAGCAATCGACAATTTGAGAAATCGCATGTTTGTTCTTATCAATATTAGGTATACTATTTTCATAATTCTGTGTGTTATCTTATTAACGAAATGGTACGATTGTTTTCGTTACGTGCTCGAGAAACTGACTTGTGTTAGCTATTCTATTAACTCTTCATTTTGCGAAGAGGCTCCGAGCTAGGATCGAAGAAGCAGAAAGATGGACCTGAGGGTAGTTAGGGAGTTGTTTGTTTCCGTCTATACGGCTTCAGTTGCACCATTGAATCAAGTTGAGCACAGCCGCGGACTGTTGTGTAAACTCCAACCTTGATTGAAAAGCTCCACACTCAAATATTGGATGATAAATCGGAGTCCAGCCTCTTCGCATCCGAGTGACTTGAATTTCTGAATTTCTCGAGACGGCGTATTCGCTCTAGCGTTCTTCGAATTCAGATAAAACGAAATACTCTAGAAGAAGATATTGTCTCAATAACCTTCTGGAGTATTACCGTCGGTATTCTTGCATAATTATTTCTTTCGTAATTTGGTTCATGATTCAAATCACCAAGTACTTCCATTTCGAATCGAATAGACTGCGGATGTTATGTAAATTAAAAATTGTGTGCATTGATTGTAACATGCAGTAACTACACAGATATTTGTTTCTGTTCTTGATCATTTTAATCAATTGAGCACAATCAAACAGTATCTTTAAATTTCTTAAACGTTTTCACTGGTTGGAATAACTGTGTAATCATTCTTACAAAATCTGTGTATAAATAAAATAATATTAATCATTTGTCAGAAAGATAAAGATATCATAAATATTTAGTTTGTTTGATGAAATTCTCTATCAGTAACGTAACCGTTTTTACACAAGATTCAAGATGATATTACTAAATCATCAAATTGTTTTATAAATTAACGTGAAGACATTTGTAATAATTATTTGACGTAATCTTCAGAGAATATAAGAAGTAGTTTGTACGCACAAATACTGATTCTATCCGGAGCTGATCATTTAACGAAAATGCTTTCTAAAGTCACGAAATCAGCTAACACAGTTATCCAAAAATACTTTTACTTTGTAAGAAGTGAAAAATAAAATATAATAATACTCATGCAACTTAGTCAACAAACATAACTTTGGAAACAGCATATTTCAGTTTTCAAAAACCAGTACAAATTATATAAAAGATATATTAGAAATTGTCCAGAGCTGTCAATTGTACGAGTGACCCTAGTTTCGAATTACACAACATATGTCAAATCGAATATTCCAAGCAATTTTCTTTAAAAGCCCGCTGTACTATCGAACCATAAAACGGTACGAAAATGCGAAACGAAAATTCGACTTTCAAACATCGTCGATGCACGTAGACGTTTTACGCAATCGTGAACTTTTAAGAACGTTTGGTAGCGGGACTTGGAGCCGAATACCAAGCAATCTAGCCGAACTATCCATAACATGCCTCTATCTCCGAGAAAAATTCCGGTACGAAGTCGGTGTATGTTTGAGACGCGCGCGCAGTATATCAGAACATAACGCATGTAAATCGCAGGGCAATGACACTGACATGATACGTGCCGCCTACACGTCTGACGCATTCCTCAATGCACGACCTCGAAACCATCTCGACACTCGATATTCCTCTTTCCTCGTCCCTGTCCTTTCCTCTGGGGTCGTCGCGACGCTCGGCTCGGCTCGGCTCGTGGCTGTCTTTCGCGTGTCTCTTTTCTTCCTTCTTCGGCCATTTATACATCAAACAGACAGAGGGTAAAGGCACAGTAGTCTCGCCCGGCTCCTATTTTCCAGCAATTCCACGTCGTTCGCAAATTATTCTCTCTTCGCGCGCGCTCTCGTGCGCTCAAGCCGTTCCGAAAGTGGCAGACCTCGGCAACGCTATCACTGGCAAAGCTGTCCTGCAGAAAAGGGTGGCGGCGTTGAGAATGGCGGTGGTACCGGCTCATATTTAGTCATCGTATAAATCCAACCCGGGGGTAGGGTTTAATTTCGCTCGAAGCTCGCCTCCTACGCGCTCCACTGAAACGCGAGAGTGTCAGAGAGACGTTCCGATGGCGCCGATACACGGACACGGCGATCCATCTACGACGATCGCCCAACTTGATTCGGACCCTCGCAAACTGCGTCCAAGCTTACTCGCCACTAAAACCTGTATCCTCGGCTGTAATTTAAATTACATCGCCGAGAACGTAGGGGAGACCGGCAGATCAAAAGTGACAGCGGCAGCAGCGTTGTAAATAATTCAAAACCTGTTACAGCCATTATCGCAAATTTTTGATGACGCAAAATTACGATTGGATCGCGTACGTCCAGCTCGTAACGATGTAAATGTGCAATTAATGCGCTGGCTGGTACGTGTAATTGCATCGGGTTGTAACCACGTTATCAACGCAGTTACAGAAAAATGTCAAACATCCATGGGATCGCGTTCTTTTTGATGGTGCAGCGGTACATATGCAATTAACTTCTTTCGACATACTCCTTTTGCATACCTCTTTTTACGTACACAGAATTCTCTCGTTATTCTATGTAAAAAGATATTGCAGCATAAGAACGACATCTGTGTTCAAATGATAACCGAACGCTGGTCCATTAGACTGTATTGTGGACAATACCAATATTTCGGCCTGATCGAAAGATTTGTATTGCTTAAATTAAAATGAAAAGTGTGAATTTATAACGCACCATTCTTACCATTTGATATTGAATATCATGAATTTGTAGTAAATACGGAATTATTTTATTTTAATAATAATAATACTAATAATACTAGAACTACTGAGCCCTAAACACGATTAATAGATTTATTTAAACTTCGTACGATTTCTGTTATAGTATATGCTTGAATAAAGAAGTTTCTTGTAGAAAAATTTGTATAATATCAAGAATTCTGAATCAGGAAATCATTTCGACTGGTTTAGTATTTGTAGTATCAAAATTGTGTATGGATTAAGAGTCCGTATTTATTTTAAAAGGTTCTTTAGATGAACTCCCTTAACGGCCAATGAAAAAATAAGTTAAAGGAAAAATATCTGATCCGTCCATTTTCTGTTTTTAAGTATGCAACCTCTTCCGCACTTGCTCGTTAAGTACAGTACCCTCATAATTATTTACACGATATTAATGCTTGAAATATCAAGAAGATTGACAAGATTATTGAAATTTTTATTTTAATTCTACTACAAAGAATCCTTTTGAAAAAGAAAGATATCAGGGTGTTAGTTTTCATAAAGTTATTAAAAATATTATGAGAATATTTTGTAAGAATAATACTAAGTCAGACACATTGTATGGATTTATAAACTGTGCTCCATTATGAGAAATCTCATGTTTTCACATAATTTCATGGAAACTAAAATACAGCAGAATTTCTTTTTTTGTCTGGAGAATTCTTTGTAGTAAAATAAAAATAAAAAGTTTAGTTATTTTCGCGAATGTACGTGACTCTCTTAAATGGTTTACGTGCAATAAACACATAAAGAAACGCAGTACAGTGATTTGGAATTATACAATATAAAACATCGACTATACTAAAAGGAAGATGCTTCTGCCAATAGCAATTATTAAAAAGCAAAGAAAAACATAATAATGCTGCTGCCGTTCGAATAATCATGAGCGGTGCTATATGTTTCCTATAAACTAGTTAATAGGATATTTCTATGTTCATTTTGTATCTTCGTATTTCGTAAATGATTCCGAGCCATCCCTGGAGGGTAGCAGCGTTCCACTTGAAATGCAACTGCACATTCATTCTCCTTGCAGCATGAATCTCGGACCTCCGGAGTTAACCCGAACGCTGGAAGCATTATTCGATAGCCTGCGAATTCAAACGATACTCTTTACGTGACGAGGGAAACTTGAGATCATACATATGCAGAACCAACCGAGATTTTCACGAGGCATTACAACATCGAGGGCTCTCCTCCATGTATAATCCCGGCCAGGTACCAGCCAGAGTGTTGTGTCGCATCGATGCAAGCACAATGCTAGAGCGCCGAAATGTTTGACCAGAATATTCGTTATATCACGGATTAATCGTACCCGTTGAGTACCTCTACTGTCCCGTTTTTATTTTATTAATATCGAGAGCAAGCGGATGTTTTCGTTTTGTTCCACGTTTATTGGAACGCGCAATAATAATTCACTTGTGCAAAAAGTGCACGGTATTACACGATGTCGAGGAACGCTTTTCCATTGGCAAACACGAGACGATGATTACGTCGGCAAACACTTGCAATCTAAATTAATTTAATACTCGGAACAATCCATACGAAATGTTCGTATGTACATTGAAATATAAAAATACGAGTTGTGCTTCGAAATGATTCCATGTTTTTCCTGCAATAATTTCAATCAATATTGTTCCACGTTTCTGTTTTAATGAATGATCGATTTCAAGTTTCACGTTTCAAAGATCAGCCATGAAACGTATACTGTGGATTTTATGCATTTATGACAAAAATAAGTAGGTGAAATACAAAACAGTAAATACAGGGAAAAAGATTAATTAGTAGAGAACTTTTATTTTGTATGAAGAAATACAGTATAATGATAACACAAAATTGTAAAAAGAATCGGAATATAACTATAGTTATAATTTAGGCTGGAATTAGCGCGGAGCTCATATGAATTTCTTCCTCCAAATTAAATAAGTCAAAAGCTTCATAAAATTGAACAACTAAGAACGAGGCTAGATTTTACCAGAACCAATTTGCAAAATGAGTTTGTCTTCTTCGAACGAGACGCGAAAAATGTTAGAACAGAAATTCTATTGTCTCATTGCTATGCACCTGTTTCCTTGGTTATTCACTTTCCAATTCAATTCCCCCGTACTTATTGCGCTCCTTAGATATAATACGTACAATCAGGCCGTTCATGGAACTTAATTACATTGCACCTCCCTGTTACGCCGCTTCTGCATCCTCACAACGACGTTACAGTGTGAGGCCGAGGATATTACATTCTAGAATCTTTCGATCTAAATTCTCGGCGCCAACTTACCATATCGTGAATAATACTGTAAGCAATATTAATAATGTTACTACATTATTGCTCAATATTCTTAATGGTTTACAGCTGAAATTGCATTCTGAACCATGAGGCAACCTCGGAAAGGCAGAAATGCCGAGGACATTATTAAATAAACGATCTTCCGCTTAACGGAACAGGTATTCTTAGCAGACTCTGTGAATACACCTGTGAGATTCTGTGGAAACTCCTTTAAGACTTCGTATGACGTTGATGGATACTGAAGGACACAATATGATCCCAAATCCTGAAAACGTGGTCAAAACCCCTTAGAATTATTTATTGATATTCTTATGGTGGAGTATAGGTCAATATATTCACATTTCGCGACCTGAGTGGCAATTATCCCTGATACAGCAAGACAATATTTATTTATTGCATGTCTTCGTATATTTTTATTCCTAGACTTTGATAACAGAAAAGTTAAGTTTTGTTTTAGTGTAAAAGAAATGAATAATATTCAAATTTAGTAGATTGTGTATAACATCTTTAGCACCAGTCTGACTGGTTTGCATACTGCAAGGTGTTAAACAGTTGTCAAGAAGGTGAACACGAACGTGACGTATTCAGTCTGAAGTCTATAACTTATTTTCGACAATATTTTACTTAATTCTGGGAAGTAAGTAAAATATTTTTTAGTGCTAGTGCCGTAGAAATTGTTAATCATGAGACATGTTACTTAGTAAGAAAATAGGGTATAAAGTTCTATGCCTAAATTGTAAAGAAGTACAGAAAAAGTTGTATACCTGAATATCCATTCAAAATTTCTGTTAAAATAACCTTTTTGCATTTTTCAAAATGTAATCTCTATTCGTCATACCGGATCATGACGAGTCATGATCAATGAGTTTTCAATTAACACTAAACGTACCATCTCCGGTGAAATTTCTTATTTGATAATTATTGCAATTATAACTCTGCTTCCATTGTAAACCGTTGACTACATTTCTCAATCCAAGTACACGCTCTTATAAAAATTGTGAAAAATTTAAATAAATTTAATCTCATCAATATGAATAATACTATAAATATGGAGTCTATAGTCACTTATAAACTTCATATTTATAGTGTTAAATCCGTGTCGCCTTTATGTTTTGGCTATATTTTCGAGATTCGAAACCATCGTGTGGCGTGTGAGAGACTCCATTTTCGCTGAAAATTCCGGCTGAGACGAAGGGCTCGCTTGAAAAAGTGAATTTCGTCGAAAGCGGCACAGATTGCACGAATGAATAAATAAATTCTTCATCCGAGGTGATTATAAGAAAGTTATCCGCGAAAGTTTTTCAGGCCCGCATACGTGAAAAGACGATTATGAAAATATGAGGGAGAACTAACTGCTCGGATGCACGGCGCGGAACCCGCGAGAAAGTTTAGGTCGCCGTACTTCTTCCTCGTTTCCTGCTTCTTCTGTATCTATACGCTCCACTCAATTCAAGCGTAACGTCGCGTAAGCGCTTTTACGATCGTGTTCGTGCAACGATAGCAACCGCGCCGCGCCGCGCCGCGCTGCGCCACGCCGAGTTCTCGAGTCGTGGACGATTCCCTCGTTCGATTCCATCGGCGAATTTATCGACGGAAAACAACGTTTCGGTGCCAGTCCCCTTCGTTGAACTCGCCGCCCTTTTCCCGTCCAGGAAATAGGTATTTCATCGGCGTTCAAATTGACTGCAAAGTCGTCAAAGTTACGATCGATTGTGTTCGGGGTCTCTGTTTTACGCCACACCGCAACGCCGACCGAACCCGCTGTTTTCTTCCTGTCCTCATTGCTGGCAAACACCTGACGACACTAATTTGTTATGATGGTCCGGATACCGCCACCCTTAAATCACCTGACCGTGCTTGATTCGGTCCTGGAGATGCGGCGCCTTCGCCGCTAAACGCATTTCTGGTTCATGCGCTGAATAAAAGTGACTTTTGAATTCAGAAGAAAGTTTCATCTTTTTCATTCGAACATGGTACCTCTAATCAAACAATGTTTACATATTCGGAACCGTACAACTTGTCCAATTTTTCATGTTTTCTTCGGAAGTATGTAAAACTCCGACGTAAATTATACAACATTAAGAAAAGTATTAACATTGTATTATATAATATTGTACCTATAATCGGTCATATACCGATTATAGGTACAATACCGTATGTATATACCGTTACTGTAACAAATAGTTACTGTTTGGTTTCTTCGTAGATTGTTTATTTACAACACTTTTATAAAATACAGGGTGTTCCATTTAAGTTGACACAATGACGTATCTCGTATACGACTAACCAAAACAAAAAAGATGGTACATGTTCCTTATGGTTTTGGTTACGGGGACTCAAGTGGTATTATTAGTTTTTTAATGCGTGGGCGTTTTTAAGGTTATGTCAAGGTCAATTCGTTCTTTTCGTCACAAACCTATATTTTTTTACACCTGAAACATTTATCTGTAGGACCTTTATTTTCTTTTAATTTCTTTTATTCAGGGAAACGTTCACAAAATTATTGAATTGATTCTTTTAAGTATCAGGATTAACTTTGTTTTCCTATTTAAATAACATTTTATTGTAACTTTGTACAATGTAACTTTTCACAGAAACATCATAGCAAATGCTCAAAAACACAACCATCGACTTCCAAAGTCAATCATAGCTGCGTGTTGCAGTATTATGCGGAAAATTTCATTATCTGTGCATCCATCATTTCTTTAACGTATTAATACATGTTTGGGATATGAGATGCAAATAAGATACATCTATTGTTCTAAGTTTAACTATTAATACGGAAAATTTCTTCGAAAATATTACGCTTCATTCATCGAAGAATTCACTCAGAAGCGGTGTGAATTTTCGAGTAGCCTTCAAAGTTCATTTCTATTGTAATATTTTCAAACAAATCGAATGTTACTGCGATGTTTAGAATGTAAAAGAGTAAAAATACCATCATACCATACGATATATTTTAATTTCGTACTTCCCATTTCATTAATCCAGTTACTTAGATTTTGTGGGAATTTTTAGAGTCCTTGTCGGTACTTGACGTGTTAATCTTAATAAATACCTATCACTTATAATAGACACTGTAATTACATCAAACATCGCCACGATTAAAGGCGCGTATCCATTTGAGAGTAAAACTCTCGAGAGATCTCGAAGCTCAAGTTGCTCTGTAAACGCAGCAGGGTCGATTATTGTAGTCTGTTGAAGTAAGAATCCTCATATACCAAAATCCTCATATATCAAAATTGTTTAATAATAATTATCAAATAGCTGTAGTATCTATATCCATAATTGTTGTGACTTATGGTTACAAACGTTGTATCGTAATAATAAAAAGAGTATCGAGTACAAAGTAAACAAGCCCCCCGAATGGTGAAACAAAATGTGAAGCGACTATAGTCTAAACACCCCGGGGTCAATTTGTAGTGAGTGACTATTTTCAGCTGTAGTATCAAACGAGTTGAAACATAATACAGTAGAACCTCGATAGCGACGCGAGAACAGGGTTGAAAATGCATGCAAACATAGAGGTTCATGCATTTAAAGAGCCAACTAATCAGGAGACCTTCCACTTACAACATTCCTCACGCTGGTATTATCTGTATTATGCAAAACAGTGTATGAGCAAAATTATAAAACTCAAGTTGCGATGTATCCGCCTTTTGTGCTCTTCTGTACATCAGCGTTTGAGTTTAATCCACAATAAAGTGGTAATAGGACGTGCTATTATTCTTTTTAATCCATTTCCAACATTGTGCTGGAATAGTAAATTGAGTGATCACTTCTACTATAGATTGCATCAACTTTTATATGACAAATACAGTTAATATCGACGTTTCTCCTTCTAGTCTCATCTTCCATTTTGTTTATTAACAAATGCATAATTCGAAGTAATTACAGTTATAGAAATACAAATATAAGTCATAAAGCTCACGTTAAAAGTGAAAGAAGTGCAAAATATTCAAATCAATCAGAGGTAATAACAAAATCAGAAAACTTGTCATCACTGCAATATTTCTTCACCATCACAGATTAAGAAGCTATCAATTTCACAAAATGATTAACACACAATTTCTACACGCATCAAATTTCGCTGCGAGTGAACACTTTAATTAGGAAACAATGTGAACTGGATATTTTCCGAGCATAAAACTGAGTGAGGCTTCAATTCAATTAATCAACATGGAACACTATTCAGACTACCTCGTCGACAGAAGTTTTGGAATCTATACCGTAGCCATCGATATTGAAGAAGTAATTAACTCCGTATATGGGTAGAAATTCCGAGCATCGAAGCCACTTACAAGTGCACGCTAAGGTAACCAACGATGCATCCTATTCCGTCGAGGCGGTATAAGGGATTTCATCGTTCTGCCTCGGTCTCGTACGCTAGCGTAAAGGAATACCGGTTCCCGTCATCAAGAATTCTTCGGCTGGCAAGTTGTCTCTGTGCCGTGCTCATATTCTATACCACGGCGACGGATACTTCAGGTACTACGTCGGAGAAGTAGAAAACGAGAGATATATTAGCTCAGGGAAGCGTCCGAACACCCTTCCAACCCGTTACCACACTTTGACGAGTTAAGTATGCATGTTATTCCGTTCTTTTGAGTCTGAATGAAATTCTGATTTATTGTTGTCAATATTTCATGCAAATTTTGGTATCCACTGTCTAGCAAACTAGCCTTTCCATCATCTCAAAAAATTTGAAATAGTTTGGACCAATTTCAGAAAAGTTATTCCGTTTTAATAGATGCCCACATGTAAATTGCCCGCGATTCTCAGTTACAGACTTACAAAAACGCAGATTCTTATTTTACTTGTCATTCCATTCAATTGCAATTGAAAAAAAATTGTAGACATTGCCCAGTGAGCTAGCCTCTCTATCATCTGAAAACAATTCAAGTGATTTGGTCCAATTTGAAAAAAGTAATTCCGTTTTAAACGGTGTTGGAGCACTTTCGTGTGCCACTGTACGCGGATGCAACGTTCCTGCGATCCGGCGCATGGACGCGTTTCTGCGTAGCTAGGTGCGCGCGGCCTTCTGCAAACGGCTTCGCACCGAACTTACATTTGCATATGAAAACCAGGAAGTCTCGAGGCTTACCTCTTACGAACTCGAAGGACGAGGTTAGGTCGTGGCAGATACCAGGAAGAGCAGGGTTGTATTCCCAGCAACGCCGGCTGCACCGACGTCGGCAGCATCGCAGCCACCTCTTGCTCCGGTCGTCTTAAATATTCAATGGCGTCACATTCTCAACTCGGCATGCAGATTAGCAACGGCGAATCGCATGTTTCTGCACAGAGCTTGATTTTGTATCCAGCCCATGCTCCTGCCTCCGGAATTGCTTCCCTCTATTTCGCGCGAATTTCTTTATTCCTACCGGAATCTAAAATATTTTCTTCCGGTCCTGCACATGAGAATTATCATAGAAGTACTTCGGAAACTTTGCATGTTGCGATCATCTTAAAGCTCGAGTCTGCCGATGTTGCAAACTAGCTGAGCTGCTTGTAACGTGGCGTTCTGGGAATTTTTAAAGCAATCCTCGATCCAACGTATACTTCAGAATTTTTTGAGCTAATGAGTCTGTAAATTGTTTGCACGATGCCAATCATTGACGGACAGCGGACTTTATGCACTGGTAGCTGAAACGATTCAATGAAAGTGAGAGTAGTGAAAACACATGAACGCACGCGAAGACACACGAAAACACTTTATCCAGTGTTGAGATGCACAGTATTCTCGTTTAATGTAATCGATGAGAAAAAGTTTTCTTTTGTCTGAAGGACCTCGGTCTAATGATTACTCATGCGCATTTAAGATTTACGTTTGTAGTTTGAAAAATTTTACTAAGAACGTGGGAGAGCAAACTTTGATCCTCCAGATTATAGTGCTGTCTTGCTATGCTCGTAAAAATCGTGCAAACATGGCATTGGAAGCAGATGGTCGGGTAGAAATAAATTTCGTGAGCCTCTTGACTCGGCAATCGTGTTAATGATACTTGGAGGAAATCGCGGCGCTCCGCAGGCAACGGTATATTTTTCTTGGGAAACAATTACGGTTAGGTCTCAAAACACGATCGGCGATAAAGTGTGCGGCCAGTAGCTAAGCAAAGATTGCCCGGCAACGTCTACAAGCTTTGTAGATTGTACTTCCCTAAACAATCCTACCCGTTATAATACAATCCGGAAAGCTTTGTGCAAATGGCTAAGTGAAAGCAAAGCACACGATGCCGCTGTTAAGGGAAAAGGTGGAGAGAAAAAGCATAGCGGAGGAGCGAGGATGGAAAGGTAAAGTTACTTTATGTTTCTTAAGTTTCCTTTTAGCCAGGGGAAGCTCAAGTCGACTGTTCAGTCCTGTAAGGTTACTCCATATAAATGCAAAGGGATCCACGGGTCTTTCATGTTGTTAACGTGCATTTTCCCCTTCATCCTACCTTCTCTGTACTCGCCCTTTCCTAGCCTTTACCTCTGCTCTCGTCACTCTGCGCCAAGAAAGCGGATACGAGTTTGTCGAAACCAGAAACCCATTAAAATCTACAAAGGCGATCTGGACGAAAGATGACGGAAATCCAACGATTTCTTATTAGACCACCAGGCAAGAAGCGGGAACAGACTCCCGGTTCGGCCACGCTCACTATCCGCAAACTTTTAATACCTTCTTTTACATCTCAGCAAATGAATGATGAAATCGCATTAGCATGAAATTTCAGAAACATTCCGGTCCCAACGGATTTGTCAGATTAACGCGGTGGTCGTTACAAGACGTCAGAAATGGTCCATTCGCTCTGCCACTTCAGATGAATTGGATTTTACAGGAAATTTCAATATTTCTGCACTTTTTAACAGAATTTTCAGTAATTTTCTTTGGACGGCGCACAGGCGACAATAAATTTTCCTTTTCTATGAATTTGAAACTCTTGATTTATATTTTCTATTATTTCTATTATTATATATACAGCATGTACAGGTGTCTTTACCATAATGCTATTATCATGATTGATGTTGGCCACAATCGAGGATGTTGGAAATATTTCTTTTTGTTTAGTATGGTTCTATGTCATTAATGCAGTATCATTTTATTTTCAAACTATTTTGTGTACTTCTTCCAATAGTATGTTTGCACGATTTTATATATTTATGACAAAAATATGTCGATTAAATGCATAACAATGAAAATATTTTCGAACCTAGTTAAATAATTACGAACGAAACTAAATGTCTGTGCAACTCCAGTAAATTGCAATTAATACAGAAGTGTATGATTTCACTAAATAAATCTATTTTATGTTTTACACTTACCTTCAAAGCAATAAATATAAATATGAGTCATAACTTGCTTGCTGATAATGTTTGGTAAGAAGTTGCCGGCACTAATAAGCAGCAAATAATTTGAAATCGGAGTGCGACGCTATCTAAACGTCGTTCCAGCTCGTTTATCTTCGAATCCAGGTTAATTTGTCAATTAAAAAAACTGCCTAGGCGTTGCGATGACGCAGACGATTCGTCCTGCTGCAATCTCCTCGGCGCACTTTCTCATTTTACTTGGCAAGATTAGCGGTCAATTTTCCCGGTCTCGGAATCGTCTGCTCATCCCCGTTTTCTCGGCTTTCGTTATTCTTCCTGTAGTGCTTCGTCGCCACTCCGGGCAACTGTTGTTTTTCCGCCGTGGATCTTTAGTTTTAATTACTACGGTATCCTGACGTTTATTGCTGTTTCTTGTGGCACTTGTCGAGCCTAGGGGTGATTCTGGTCCAGAGTTTCTTGAGGCAGCCAGGGGTCTCGGCGAGCCTTAGGGTGGGCTCGAAGTTGTCCGGAGATGAATTTCCGAAACTAGACAGCTTGCGAAATGAACTTCTTCCAGAAGAAGACGAGAAAGAGGCCCCTGTGGACGACATTATTTTTTATGAACGTTGTCGCGACCGTACCTGACACATCTCTACACTACGCTAAAGCCTGTCTCGAGCACACGGAACAGCCGCGTCTACTTCTTAATTTGACCGCGAAAGTAATTTTTTGAAATTGCTCAACCCTCGTCCGTACCGCTCATTTTTCACTGCAGCATGTCGTACAGTATTTTGACCACACACTTCGAAGTCTAATTGCAATGGACAGTGGTGCATGTAATTATAGACTATAATAGTAGATAATATTAGTAATAATTAGTTTCAGTTAAACGAAGCCACCTAAAGTGCTGTGAGTAATTATAAACTCGAACAAACTTTTACAGTTTTACTGATATTTAAACAGAAATTAAATATAAAACTATATTTCTATATTTCTATTTTCTTTTATTTCTAAAATTGGAATACATAGATATATTTTTTAAAGGTTTTCTTTAAAAATGTAAATCATTAAAAATGTAAAAGTTACTTTGTGTCTATAATTATTCACACTACTGTATATTAATAAGGGATGTATCAATGTACCAATTTATTACTAAAATCGAAGCGTAAAATTTTACGCGAAAAACAATGCACTTTTCAATCACATACCTTTTAGGATGAATAATCTTAATACAATAAATAGATTTTTCTAATTCTTACAACAAAATTTGTCATTTAAACACAGTTAAATATTTTATACATGACTTTTACATAAAAGTGAAAAGTAGAAGTTACTATAAATAAGGTATAAAAAATCTTGTCTCAGAGTAGAAAAGCCTCTTTCAAATTAGATTAATTTTTTGCCATTGCTTTAATCATGTATCAAGGAGCGAACTAATTACGAGTTGAGAAAGTGAAGTGCGAGTGGGGGTTGAAAAACTGTTAGCTTCACGAAATTATTTGCTAACGATTACCAGCGCAAACACGTTTTCACAGAAGGGGATAGGCTTACAAGAAACATCGTTATTAAATTTCCTGTGTATCTCGATTCAAACGATTCGGATGCGGGAATGACACTATGGGAATGAAAGGGTCGCTCTTAACGAAATATTTGTTACTCTCGAAACGTAAACTTACTAGGTTTTTGACCGAAATGATATTTGTGAATGCGGAACGTTTGACGTTATTCGACATTTTCGAGGATAGGTTGGTCTTCAAAAATCGTGAACGTCAACGAGGCTTGTATTTTCTCTCCATCGCTGGTTAAATGGTTTGAGTGGCTCGATACATTCTCGAATCGAGTATATCGTCGAATCCACTTGCTTGAAAGTACTCGATATATTGTGCTCGCCGACCACGGACCTATAATTGGCTCACCCTGCAATAAAGTTTCGTGCGAGAGCAGCTTAGATATCTTACGAACGACCCGTCAGTGATATAGTGACGATAACCCTCGATACCTATCCCTTGTTCGAGGTCCTTCTCACCCACTTACTCTGATTTACTACTCGAACGCGCAAAACGTGAGTCTGCTAACGGTTGCTCCTTGTAGTAAACTGGCATCAAAGGAAAACTGTTCGTTTCGTTACTATGTTTCGCAGAACCGCATAGTTTCGTCGCTCTTCGTTGGAAAATCTCTTAATTTTCAGAATTAAATTAGTTCGTCATTGATTTTTCATTCTTCGTTGTTCAGGATGATCTCATGGTTTCGTTATTAATGAGATTGCGGATTTTTGTGAAAAATAAAAATTCTCTCTATCAACTATAATAAACAGAAGAACGAGTTTAATACATCGATACTCTTAAATTCTATTAATCTTTTTACTGTTTTGAATTACACTTAAATGTGTACAAGAGTTTTTAATAAAAGAGCATTAACAGTTTCATTCGATCTTGAGATAAATGGTACTCTAGCTTAGAAGATGGTAGTGCAATTATTTTCAATACTCTTACGATCATTAATATTTAGTAATGTAGCGAGTCTGTATTTTCCGTAGCCTTTTTAAAATTATGAATCACAGGGGGAGATATATAATTCATTAAATGATTTCTATAAAACGGAATGTATATAAATTGAATGTACACATGGAACGATATTAAATATGCAAATTTACGGTTGTCTATGTGACGCGTGTGTGTGAATTCTGCAACATTCAATGAAAATTTAATATCTTTACAATGAAATTCCGGGCGCAATGAAAATTTAATTTCGATTGGAAAACAAATATCCAGTTTTACACAGCTTGTAAATTTAATGTTATATTAATTTTAGTGAGCATTTATCAAAATATGTACACAGTTCTATATTTTTTACTTTCAATATATCTGGAGAAATGACGAATGAACAAGAGTTTTAATTTAATTACTCTAGAACACGTTAATTTGAAGTGCAGTAATTTTAAAGCATCAGTTCGAATTAGCGTCGAACTAACGACGTCAATATTAGTAACGGAACGGAGTAATGCTTTCATAATGTAGTTTAATAAGATTATACTACTAATAGTGGAGCATTCTTTATATTAAAATAATTGTAGTAACATTATTAATTATGTGTATTACTACAATTCTTAATTATGTGTATACACATAATAAATAATTTTACTACAATTCTCTTTGTACGTGTTTGCTGAATTTTCGTTAACAGATAGATGGCAATAATTATAAACCAAAGAGGGAAACACCCGTTGAAATCACTGACAGCACGTGCCATGCCGTAGCTTTATGCTACGTCAGTCGCTGTTAAGAACGAAGGAGCAACGCGCAGATGGTCAGCAGAAACACGAAAGTTTCAAACAATAAGGATACACCTTGGACTTCACGTCTCGTTTAGTTGAGAAGTTCAGATCTAGTTCAATGAACGTCTGTTCTAAGTACTCCTCAAATACTGCAACGTTCTAACGACCATTAACCCAGTTTTAAAACTTCAACACAACTTTAACGAATCAACGCAAAAATAAAAACGGTAAACGTATTATTTGTTTAACGTATTATTTGTTAATTCACATTCTTAGTGAATTCTCAATTCTATTCATTTCAATATTCATTTTCTTAAGATTCATTTATTAATTGAATCTTGTAAATATTAGATATTACAACAAATTTTTGTTTCACACAGATATTAATCGTTTAAATGAGTTGTGTAGCACAATGTAGTTGGAAGCACAATTTACTTGTGTAGCACAATGTTCACAAAGTAGTACATTACATCGTGAATATTCTGCAATGGGCCATATCTTCAGGATGCAGACAATCCTCAAAATTAGAACAATTTTTTTTTAAATATATCAGAATCTGGAGAATTTAACGTAATACAATTTTCGTTATATTATGTGCATTCAGACAGGAAATTATACAGCATGAAAAATTTCAAAAACAGTCATATTTAAAAAATTTGAGTTTTCTTTTTAATTTTCCATATTAGAGATTCATTCGTTTTTATGTGAACTTACACATGTGATCCACAAACTAAAATAAAAGATGCACGATTTTTGTCAAATATGGTCTTTTATTAATAAATGAACAATTGAAGGAATACTCGAGTAACAATCTATGTTATACAAATTTGAAATATAACATAAACCTCTATTCAAGGTTTCCATTTAATTAACCAGGAGAAATTACAGAAAGATGCAAATATTTCAATAGATTAGATTTTTTTCAACAAAAGTATGCGATACATTTTCTTTTTATGCATTTTATATGATTTTATGCATTTATGACAAAATCGAGCATGTGCATTTCAAAATGACAAGAAGATTAAACGAAACTAAAAATGCATAAATATTATGTTCAGTCAAAAAACAGCTCTATTAAAATAATAACTTTTTATTTGGTTTCTACATTTTACAATTGTTACAAACAATTTTCATTTTGCGTAAATGTCCTCAGACTAGTAATGATGTGTATTTCGCACATTGAACTTCTAGAGAATTGGCAACAAGTTCGCGCAAAATTGGTGTCTGGGCTCGACCACTGCGAAAAATAATGCTTATATTTAGTAAAAGCACGAGCTTAGGTCGAACTAATAAAAATGCAAGAAGAACGAATTACCTTTTCGTAGCCGCAACAACTAATCACGGCTTAGCGCTCGGATAGCAGAACCCTCTCTCTCATTTCTCTCCTCTGTCTCACACCAGCTCTCTCTCTCTCTCTCTCTCTCTCTCTCTCTCTCTCTCTCACTCACTCTCTCACTCTCTCCTCTGTCCGTCTATCTGTCTCACTCCTCCCTTTCCATCCTCGCGTACGCGCTCGCTCACCCTTTTCCACCTCCGTTCGTTGGTTCGCTCAGTTTTACACCGCTTCAGGCCTCCGAGTATGCTTTACGCCTTGCATCCTAGATGATGAATGAGGGATTAATTCCAACGCGGCTGCACCCGCAGCAAGAACTTCACGATAAATTTAAAGTTTCTTTAAAACAATAAGTTCCGCCGGCAGAACGGGAGTCGATACGGGGAAACCGTCATCTTTCATAATCGATTATTAACGAACGCAGCGCTGTTGAAAGAGGGAAAGTTTTCTACTCGCAAGGCCGGCCTATGTACCTACGTACATAAATGTACGTTGCGTTGCCAGTGATGGACGAGCACCAGGTGCGGCCAGACCCATACTTAAGTCTTGTTCGATTAATCGATTGCGCCCAGAAATAGCCCGCTATGAAGATGGCAAGGTATGATGACCGCAATGCCAACGGCGCTTCTCGCTTCTACTCTCTTTGATATTTATTCCCGTACCTGATGCTCGTGGAACTCTTTTATCAAAACCAATTTAACAACAATGTTGTCGTTCACACGTTGTTTCTCTTCAGAGTGCGGATTTTTACACGGTCCCAGAAAATTCTAATCAAACTGCCTCATTTAGTAATACTTTGCACTCGAGGAATTATTATCTTCCAAAAACTCGAACGTATTTATTGGCAAAACTGTAAGTGACGTTTTAAAGGAAACATAAAATGACAAATCGTTGGATGTCAGTTATTTTTTAAAATAAAATTTAATGTATGATTGTAGTAATATGTTTTCATAAAACGAAAATTTTTAATTGTGAAAGTATCATCGATTGGAAGTTAAATATTTAGTTTTAATACATAAATAAAAGTGTATTAATTAAAATTTTAGGAAAATCATTTTTCTACACAGTACAAACAACGTTTTGAAATATTTGACTTGAAATGACAAGATAGTTCATTGGAACAGAAATTGTTAAGAAAGAATTAACACAAATCACAATATTGTATGTTAATAAGAAATGAGATTTATGGATGTGTTCAAAAAAGTTTCTTTTCTAACGACAGTATATCACATAACTTCACTATATAAAACAATGAACTTCCTCTTGAAAGTTATAAACACATTACGATCGTGTACCTTAATAATGTACTTAAATATTATAAACATATTTATTGTTGAATGATAACCATCTCTCCTGCATTTTGTACTGTAATTGATAAGGTTCTGTAATTTTCATTCTCTAATCTATATTTTCATTGCTAACTGAAACATGTTCCGATCTATTAGCTTGTTCACGGAGTCGTTGAATGTTTACGTGTTGGAAATATAATAACCTAATTGCGTGACGATATCAATGGCAGTTGATCACTTAAATGAATTGGATACAGTTTGTTAACGAAACGTTGTTTAGAGTTAGTTTGTTCTATCGATTGTTTCTGTCGCTACAATGTTACCGCGCTGTACACACTTAAAAGCAATTGACTATGTCGGTAATTTCATCGGGTTAAAGCCACTGTGGCTCCTCTGTCCTAATGAAATTCATTTGCTGGCCTAAATTGCTGAGGAACATCACGTTAAAAACGAAAAGTAGTGTACACATTAATTTTGTTCCACTTATATGTATAATTTTTCAAACATTTCCTGGAGAAGGAAGCTGAATAATATTTAAAAATGATTTATATTTCCGTATAATTTCTTAATAATTTCTATTTATGTATAATTTCTTAATAATTTCTATTTATGTATAATTTCCTACTCATTTCTATTTCCGTAAATGGATATACAGTGAATACCATGATTTCATAAATTTCAAAATACCGAAGGTATCGCTTAGTTTGAATCGAAACAGCAGGAAAAATTAACGTAACGCTCGCACCCAGTCTGTTAAAGTTTAATATTTCCAAAATCAGAAGAGCTTATAATTAATTTCGATACATTGTTCGAAGACACCGCCGCTAAATCCTAAACCTACCATGCTGGTCATTTTGACTAATAATTTTAACTTCGAGATTGTTGACATTATAAAGAAACGATCGAATACATTTCTCAAGTCAATAATTCATTAGAAGAAAAATAACGAAAAGTCTAAATCAATTTGGTCTTGCTAATTCTTACAGAACAGGCCAGTCAGTTTTAGTGCTCGATAAGTTTAGCGTTAATTACACGGAGCTCCGAGCGCGAGCGGCTCACTGAAAATAATCCAGGAACGAATGAAATTTCCAGGGTGCACCGATGAAAAGTGTCGTGAAAATAATTACAGAATAGCGTCGATCTCATCGGATCACGGATATTAGAAGCAGCCAGAGCGAATCCTGCTCGCAAATCGAATCGCGTTAGTCGCATCTATTATTTCTGTTCTCTCCTCAGCGGCGTCCAATCGGATTCCGACGCGACAACGACAGCTCGATTCGATTCTCATTGGTCGAAGCGGCACGATACCGAGAACAGGAGGCGAACCGGGGAATCCCAATTCCCTGAAAGATCGCATTGTAATCTTCGGCTAAAGCAACGGGGTGGAACAACAATTACGGATTGTATACGATCGGCGAAGAGGGTGATTCCCGGGTGGAAATGCGGAGATAGATTGCCACGGACGGGTCTACACGAGCCTGACCATATATACGTATGCACGCATTATCGCCCGTGTTGAAGCTACGTAGTACGTGTTTGCGTGTAAATCAATTGTCGTAGTAACCGCAAATCCACGCGCCACAGCGTGACGCGAGAAGGTGCCGTCACCGTCACCGTCACCGTCACCGTCGCCGTCGCCGTCACTGACGCCGCGCCGTTGCCGTTGCCGTTGCTGTTGCCATCGCAGTTCCGTCGATGTCGACGTCGCTCAGTGGTTCCGAATCATGAAGACGTGACGAGAAACCCCAAAAAATGAATTTTCTCGTAGGTTCGTTGTAACCGTTGTTCAGTCTACGTTATTAAGCCTTAACCGGACTGTCAATTAAATTGTTAAAGTAAATTTTCCATACTTAGAAATTAGGAAGTGAAAGACAATTTATTGCAAACTTGACGAGTTAATAGAGGATTGTACGAATTTTACATAATTACATTAACTTAGATTAATAAATTGTTACTTATTCCATCTACAACCTATAATTTCTTTGAGAAAATATTTCATTCAATTCTGTGAAATGTATGTCAAACATTAAATGTGTAAGTTAGTAAGAAAATAAGGCATAAAATGCTACGCATAAATTCTGAAGATGCAGAAGTATGTTTCTATACAGTATCTCGACATTCCATCAAAATTCTGGTTAAGTTTTTGTGTGGATACTTTTATCCTGCAGTGTATGCAAAAAGTTGCTGCCGATATTTTCGGATGGACATGTATTGCCACTTTACATAATGCAAAGTATTACTTATAAAAATTTCGGTGACTAAATTAACTATAATGTGTTTCAAAGAAAAGTTAGACGAGTTTTTAAGATTATCGTAAGGCACACGTGTAAACAACATATGAATGTTACATTTCTGTTTAGATATTTTTTTTACATTTTTCTATATATTATACTTGCCCGCAATTTTATCTTTTAAAATTGTAAGTTAAAATTTGTAATCAGAGATGCCGAAAACACCCTGATGCCACTTTTTGTGGAAATCAGATAATGGTTTCAAGTACTCGTCCGTCATATTGGATGCACTATTTTGTTCTCAAAAATTTTAAGTTTACATTTGTGATCAGTGATCACGAAAACCTGCAAACATAAATTTTTATTAAATTCGGGCCATCTTTTATATTTTGGTTACGTTTTCGGGATTTAGAACCAGTGTGCGTCACTGGCAAACCGAGCACCACTGCGCTGAGAACAAGAGAAACGCCGGAACCGGCTCACTGCGAAAGAAAGAGACGGAAAACCTAATGGAATTTTCCGGAAAGTGGGAAAAGAAGGCTAAAGGGCTTACTTTCATCACGCTTTATATCTAACGAATTAAAGATCGATCGGGCCAAGCTCCTGGAAACACTGAGATGGATTTATTTAGATTAGGAATGAGCTATTATCTTTTCATTGGCATGGCTGAAAAGTCTTCTCGCTGAAGAAAGATTCGAATTATTGTATTGAACCTTGTCGATGCCGTATAATTCGATGCAATTTTGCTGGTTTTTCAGCCCCAGTGTACTGTATATTTTTCCAATATTGCTAACATTTTCTTCACTTATCATTTTTTGATTTATCATTTCGTACTCTACACTTTCTTCAGACTTGCGACGAATTGTAGCGTAGAGGATTGATTATGCCTCCAATTTGTTCGACAATTTTCTAAATAGCGTTTTTTTAATAGTGTTAAGTTCATAATTTATACAAATCCTCATTTTCAGAGAACATTTTGTCAAGAGAAAACAAAATGAAGGGAAAAATTTGTATTAACTTCTGTTAAGGACACTTTAAAAACAACATAACTGTTTTAAAACTGGACTAAATGACTTCAATTTTTTGAGACGATAGGGGGACTTGGTTTACTAGACAATGACTATACTTTTAATTTTGCTATTACTTGGAATAACAAAAATTATCTGAACCTATAATGACAATTTAAGAAATGCGTAAATTGAAGACGTCATTCATTTTTGTGAATCTATTCACATCTTGCTAAGTGACATGATTGTAGAAATTTACAAATGCATGCACATGAGTCGTCATCATAACTATCATAAGTAAAAATAAATTGGAGACGCCATTAGTTTTTGTTAATCTATATATCTGTCTTCTTAAATGACACAATTATAAAAATTTATAAATGTATGCTCATCTATCGTCACTATAATACAAAAAGGAACTAAAAATGAACAAAGGAAACGATTTTTTTCGTCAAAAATTACAAGCGTTGCGAGACATCCAATGCATCCTATAGTCCCATCATCGTCCACGCCTTCGAAACTTCGACATTGTTTTTTTCGCACCGCGGGTTCGTTAATCGTTCCTAACTAAATTTCGTCAAACAATAACGCCCCCGAATAATTAACTGTCCCACAAGTTTTAATTATCAATCCCGTATTTTCCAGGATCGTACGAGAATACTTTTTCCCCGTAGTTCAAATTCAGAACATTTTCCGAGCTCGAGGTTTTAAACGCTACCTGGGATACATATGGAGCGCTAGAGGCTGGGCACTGTTGAGTGACACGCGACATAACTTGCAATTTGGTAACTGCAGGTGCTCCGGTCACGCTAAACCGCAGTTTAATTACTATACCCGCGTGAATTGGCTCGCTGGCGCTACTGTCACGCGCAACGGTGTGCAAATTGATCTCGGCAGCCCTCTCTGCATTGACCTCCGTGGTTTGGCCTGGCTGAGCTCACCTTGATCGAAATCGCTGAAAAGTCCTTGCCCCGTGTTCCATTTAAGGAGGACATCAACGCCGTTGTCAAGATTTTAAGGCTCTTCGGCCGAATACTGAGTCTTGCTGACATGTATACTGACTTCGTAGTCGCCGCTTTGGGCGAGGTAACGGCGCGAAATCCTTGTTTGTCAAATGTCAGCGAATGAGATACGGATCCGGATTGATCCCACTTGAGTCCTAACGATTGGGTTTGTGCACCCCCAAACTAACAGATGACACAGATGGAAGACACTATTAATCCTTGCACACTGTCGAGGAAATTGTTTCATTAACCCTAGAACATCTGAGGATCATTTGCCAACCCCATCAGTGACAAAGTATCGAAAACATGTTATGTTTATTATCTAAAATAATTTTAAAAAATTATTTGGTCGGTTCAGAAGCCATTCAGAGTAAGTCCGATTTTATTTGAGAATAAATTACACACTGCAAACACATTTTTTTATCGATAGATAATAAATAATAATAATGATAAATAATAGTTAGCAGCACTTAATTGACCATTGATTAACTAAACAAAATTGTTCAGTGGAAATTGTTTTTTTTTTAAAGGTGTTGACACTTTTCTCTTGTTTTCTCTTCTGATTAAGTATATTTGTACGTCATCTTATAATAAAAATTGTGCTTTGCATTATTAGTGGCATTGTAATTTTTGTACAATTACTTTATATCTGAATTGTATATGTCTTTAAATTTTATATTGACTGGTAATTATTTATCTAGATTTAAAGTCTAGTTTTTGTAGTCACGTGTTGTCTAAATCAAATTTGGTAAGAAGAAGCAAGATAGGTGAAGGTTAAAAGGATAATCACTATGATGAACTGTAAGTATTCGATTTTTAATGTATCGGATAAATTCGATTTATGCAATCAAAGTAGTGAAAGTATTTCTTAATCGTCCAATATAAAAATAGTAAGAACTATTTACGCTAATAAATATTATGTTAGTGGTTGAAATGTCTGTTATGAAACTCAGTAGAGAGAATGCTCTTTCTCGCACCCTGTACATTGGCAAGGTGCACTGATTCAGAAAATCTATGTAATCATCAATTTAATTTAATAATGCTCTTCCCTTTCCATTTTGAGAACATAATGTTATACAAGGCACATCCATTTAACGGTCGAATTCTATGCAACAGGTATAAATTGCATTGAATACGCAGATTACTTCTGAAGGCGTGTAATACACTAAATTTACCGTGAAGTTAATTGGTAATAGTGCGATGTAGCACATAATTACAATATCTATGCACCGTAAATTTTCCACATTGTTATATTGGCACATAAAAGCTAATATCTAAATAATCTTTAACCTTGGATGCAGTTTATTGCGATACATTTAATCTTAAACCTGCAATTTATCGAATAACACCTATGAAATATCCAGTAGACAATTATTAATCTTTTTTACAAATATAAAAATGAATTTTTAGAAACGTTACAGATTTATGAAAACACTGACATCTTGTGCCACAATTGAAAAAGAACCAGCGCCAAATAAAGAATTTATCAGTTTCCGATCGATAAATCGATAAAATTTTACATAATTAATTCCACATGACGCGTGTGGATGTTATTAATAAAATGTTCTCTTGGCGTCATTTAGAAGCTCCTTAATGCTAATCAATTGTAATCTGACGTGCAGACTTTTGCACACATTTATCTTCATAAATGGAGAAGAACATTGCCAAGAAAAGTTCATTACAGCGAAAAAGTTATTACGTAATATCAATCTCTTTGTTGCGAGTGCGAATGACAGGCTATTTCAAGATCATATTTTCCAGTAGAAGGACGTCGCTGTTGCGTATCGTTAAAGAAAAGCTTCAGACAAGCGCAATATGTACGTTAACGTAAACAATGATCATCAAATAGCTGAACGATAAACCTTAATTAAGAAAGTATTGGAGGCTTCCAATAATTTTAATTGTCTCCACTTTCTTTGACTTCAAAGAGCAATTCGATGAAATGCACTTCAATACCCTATTCATATTTCAAAGGTCTCCTTCTTAATATTGCTTGTCACCGAGTCCAGCATAAAGAAAGTTCCAATATAAGAAAATTAGATCGAAAAATGCGATAAAAATTTCTGTTGATGATAAATAGATTGCGAATTTTATGCATTTATGACAAAAATCAGAAGAGAAAATGCAAAACTGTGAAAACATTTAAAAACTTCAAAAATACTGTTGCATTAATGTCGACTTATGAAAATTCTTAAGGAAAGAAATTAATGTCTATGTGGCTTGTATCTTATATCGTGTAATTAATAGAAACAGTTTTTATTTTGCATTCAAATCTGTAGTCTAATAATAATTAAGTGTCGAAATCGTTTCAGCGTATTAGTAAATCGTTTATACGTTCGTTTCTGCACCTGGCCGTTTCCAGAGAGACGATCAAGTAACACAACGCGAGAACCGAACTTTCAGTAACAGAAATCACGTTGCCCTAGAACGTAGGAATCGGACCGGAAAAGTTGTAAGACTTTTCGCAAGAAGTCCGAAAGCGTGGTAAAATTGTTTATGTCTGGAAATGCACGAAGCCCCGTGAGAGTTCAACAATAACTTTCCATCTGTCCGACAATAAACGTGAAACTGCGGTCCTTGACATGCGAAATTATCTGATAAATTATACGTCCACGGTCCGTGCTCCATATTACGCATAAGAACAATGAACGGACGCTATTGGATAATTCAAATGTCTTCGACCTTGAATTATGCGAACTAATAGCTTTTGATTTACATTCTGTGGGAAACTAAATGCAACATTTATATGCGTTAAAAATAGAGAGAATGAGCTTTTCCGATAATACCCAGGTGTCTAGAGAAATGATTTTCGGTACGTTTGTCACAAATAAACTGGGATTATTAATTAAAATAGAAATTGTCTGCACTAATTGCAAGATGCAGGAGTTATATAAACATTTATTTCGTTTCTTAATCATTTTAATGTGTTAAAAATAATGCAACGTTATTTTTAGATTCTTTAAATATGTTGTATTTGACTACATCATTTTTGTCACAAATGCCATATAATTCGCAGTCTGGTCCTAGTTAAACCGCGATTAAACCATGATTTTTATGGATATTTAAACTTTTAGAAAATAATTTATTGTATACGAAGTCAAATGAGAATATGGTTCCTCTATTAAAAGTTCTTTCAAAAATAAAATAAAATCTATCTACTTATCTAAATACAACAGTGTAGAAGCATCAGAAAAATTCAAGAATGTTGTTCATTTTCAATCTATTAATATGATTGAGATCAGAAATAAGCTATTAAATAATAATGCAGAAAATAAATGTTTTACGTTAAAAAACCATAAAAAATTGACCATCTCTCGAAAAAAATGTTAAACCATTTCTTAAAAATTTAACGAAAACTTCTTAAATTACAATTTCATCCGATGAATAATTTCCGCAATAGAAATCCATGAATATGAAACGATTTGAAAGAAAATTTGTAAACATAAAAATTCATCGATTTAGGGTGGAATGATTTTACACTCGCAAGAAGTAATTATAATATTAAGAAGTAATGCAGGCATACATCGAATACAGTTCGATGAAACTACAACGACTTATTTTCCTCTGAATTTCGAGATCATCTTCCTATATAAGGGAATCACTATTTCCTACACAGCCAACAGGACAATAAAAAGTTATCCTCGGCAAACGAGCGGTTCAAACGGTTCGTTTTCGAATTAACCTCGGGTTCGGCTCGTTATTCGGGTAAATTTCATGGGAGAAAGTACACGAAGGGCCATCCTCAAAAGAATCGACATAAAAGGGAAGGAAGGTAATCGGCATGGGTGCTGAGAACCGCCAAACTTAGTTAAAAACTTTGCAGTCAACTTGGTATTCCAAACTCGCGCACCAAGCGAACTGTTGAGAAGAGAAAGGGATACAGGAATGGAAGGAGGACAGACCTTGAAGACTCTCTTTCTTCTCTCTACGTCTCGGTGGTTTCCGGTTCCCTCGGTGTGGCATTAGCGAAATTATTTTCAAGTTTTCATGCAGTTTCTGCGTCGATGGCGTCAATGGTGGCTCCAGATTGCTGGTCGGGTTGTGTCAGCGACTTTCCCGTTAATGCAGTTTCCGAAGAGCACAGTTAACCTCTTTATCGATGCTTGAGTGGTCTTCTATAATCGTGAAGGACCAATCAGTACAATGACGAGAGAGAACAAAGGCTGCTTTAAGATTATACATTAAATTTTCTAAACTATTATTTCGGAAATATTACTTCGTTACACTGACCTTCTATTGTTTCTATGTTTTAATTGCTATGCGATCATTCTTGTACTGATAGTCAGATCTGCATTGTAGTTTTGTGTAACAAATGTGATAAGAAATAGTTATTATATATGGATTTCTGAGATCTTTTTATTGAATATTTCGACATGAAACATGTGGCGCAGACATATCTTGAATCCTACCATCGAAGATCGCCATGGAATAACGACACAGTTTCCGTTTCAATATAAACAGTGGGGTTAAAATAAAGGAAGTTAATTGACAAATTAAAGAAATACGTACAAAAATAAATATGTATATTAATATACATACAATATACTCATTATAGATTGAATCTAGATCGAAGTTAAGTAACTGTTCTATTTATATGAATGCCAGTGTTCTTTTAATTAATTCATAAAATCAAGATTCTGCTGTATTTAATTTTCAAAATTTCTTTCTTTCATTTCTCTTGCTGAAGAATCAAGTAAGTAAATTAATAATAAAGTTTTATTCGATGTTATTTTCAAAATTGATTTCTTTTATTCTGAAGTAAATAAGCAAACAATAAATCTAGATCTTTATCGAATGCAAATAATAATGGAATTCCATTCCATATCATTTTCAGAATTTCTCACTTTTGTTTCTTTTGTACAAGAAGGAACTAGGTAAACAAAAAAACTATATTATTATCGAATGCATGTGATAATAGGATTCTATTTTATACAGTTTTCAAAATTTCTTTCTTTCATTTCTCTTGAACACGGAGCAAATAAGTAAATAATAAAATTAAATACAAAATGATTAAACTAGATCCTAAATCTTTATCGAATTTGAGTAATAAAAGACAGTTTATTTTAGACAGAGTTGTATAATAATTAATATCCTCTAGCTACATAGAGAATGCCCATAGGTTTCGATTCCCATACGATAACGCCGGCGTTGTTTTTGACTAACAAAACGGGATCGCGATAACCCTCCAAGTAACAGCGAGTCAGGATTCGACTGGTGTCCTTAAGAAGTTGAATCGTCGCATTACAAAGTTTCGAAGATACGATTTCTTTTGAGTGTTATCGCGGCCGCCATTAATTCCGATCATAAACGATCCACGGTGCAAGTGCATCGTAACCACTTTATGCCGCGGGTCGCACACCGAACCACGGATATACTACTCGGACGAGGATCGTATCATAGCGATTATACCGCGGTCGTTAGTAAGTCATTTTACATCACAAGAACGTTGCTCCCCCGGACATTTTCAAGGACTACAAAACTGCTTTTCTTCTCGCCACGGAGGACACTCTCCGAAAGCAACGACGTAGGAGAAAGGAATATTTCCGCGAACAACGAACCTTTATTGCCGCGTTTCTTTAATAGAAGTTCGATCGCATAGGTCATCGTTCTGTTGTTACACGGTATTGTACATAGCGACACATAGTTTACGAATAATAGCACATATTTCTAACATACTTCTTACATTTCATTTAATTTTCAATCGTTAATAATAAGGTATTATTTGATCTTTATGCAAAATAAAATCAATTACAGAAAACAGGAGTCAAATGGTTTTACTGATATATTCTGTACTTCGTATTGGTTTATTTTATGCATTTATGAGAGAAATTGAGAGAAATAGGACAAATACAAAACTGTCGAGACATCAGAAGAATTTAAAGATATTGTTACATTTTTTTCGATTTACAATTATTAAAAATGGAACATTATCTTCTTATACTTCTGACAATCAACTTAAACAATTTTTATTTTGTATAATGATATACAGTCTAATTATGAATGATTTGGTGTCTTCGTATCAGGTTCTTTGAAATATCGTTTAACATTTTAATACTCTTTCGTAGTTTACACAATGCACTAACCCAGCTACAACGTAACCATTTAACAAAACCACCATTGTATCATACACTTCGTTCGCGTTATGGCATTGCTCGTTCAATTTTCTGTGGAACCACATTAAAACTTGAACAAACTGTACAGTTATTTCAAACTATACGAAGATGAAACTTTGACATTCCAGAGAAATGAAAAGATTGAATAAAATTTCAATATCCACGTCGAGTCGAATGAATTCAGACCGGTGGAGGAAGGTTAAACGGAATAAATATTTTACAAATGATTGCTGGCAGCAATCCGAGTTACATAGTTGGACGTACTTAACATAAGGTAGTTCCATTTGTTCGAGTCAAAGCTCGGGGTCCTTTTCTTCGTGCTATGTGCCGAAGTCTTTCTTCTTTTCCGAAAGAGGGTGGCGGAGGGTTCAGAAAGCGGAGTTGGCATACCTATGGAGAAGTATTGTCGCAGTACCTACGGCGAACTATTGTTTCACTTCCTTTCTGTGTCCGTATACCTCCGGTAATATCGTATTATGCCCCCACGTCTAATGGAGATGCTAATTCCGTGCCGGCGCCATCGGCTTCCTTCGAAGTAGCGAGGTTGGCTGAACCGAGATGGTGTTGGTAAGGGGAAGTGGTGAAGAGATGGTGGCTCTTCCATCTCCGAGTCACTTCAATCTCCCGCAATCGTGCGGAATATCATGAATGCCAGAGTATATCTCGATGAATGGCCGGAGTCGGAAGGGTGGTATTACCGAAGGTGGGACGCAGAGAATGGTCCATTCGCTCGATTGATTGATTTACGTTTACAGCACTTCGGGCAACCGGTGTCGAGACACGAAGATGTCTTATTATATCGGCATATGCGTGCGATCGTGATCATAATCGATGCATCGGGAATCAGCGTGCCGACAAGTGGTGTCCAGCGAATTATAACGGAAATGTACGAGCCTCGGGTGCTAATTTTTTAATCTGTTAATTCGTTTCACAATGGCGACTTTTTTTTCGTAGTGAGAAGTCGTATTATTGTGCTTAAAGTAATTAGAAAAATCGCTTCTCACTTGTTAATCATTTATTTTTACAAAACATTTTATGACATATTTAGACAATATGTAAATCAAATATATCAAATGAACAGAGAATTAATTAAACAAATTGAAGGAATCATATCGTGGTACGATATTTCTTCAAGTAATGAGTACTGCAATTTGCACCTCTGGGTTACGTTTGCTCTTGGAGAAATAAATAGATATAATCGGTAAAATATCTTTCAATTAATCCAGATGATGACTGTTTATTACAAACGTGATTTTCTCACAGATCAACTTTCACTTTACATTCAAATTCCGCACGAATATGTTAAACTTACCGCAAATTATACATGTCACACATATGATGACATATTTATTAATGAAGTCTTTTTGTTTTTTAGAATAAGGTAACATAATAAACAAATTAGCGTCCTCAGTTTACAAATCAGTATGTAACAATTTATATTGGTCTAAACAGCCTCAGTTTAGTTCAAAAACTAAATCGTCCTAATTATTTTCCACTCAAGAAATTCTACTTGTGCAAAGATAACAATTTGCATGCAAGAGAACCAAAGAACGGTAATTGAGAATCAAGAATGAAAATAATATAATGTTTATAATATCGATATTAAAATTGAAGAAATTACGTCTCCAAACGCTTTCCGCAAATCAGTTCTCTCTTATCCGATTACTATTTGCTATTTCTCTACTTTCTCAGTCACTGGTACTGCCATAACCTGTTCGGTTTCATCCTCTCCCACTCTCCTAGTCTAACCATCTTTATACGTTCAATCTCGCATTATCCCGCAAATAACTTGCCTACTCGACCATCCTAACAGTCCAACTGTCCTGTCTCCTCCTTACCGAGACGCATTGCGGTTGATATTCGTTTTTTCCTCTGCTCCTCTCGAATCCTCTTTGAACCATCAAGACGATTTCCTGTCCTCCGTCGTCTTTTTTCATTTCCGCTCGGACTACATTAAACGCTTTTGTACGATTTATTATTCCCACTGAAGGTCATATTTCATTTCGTGCCGGAGGCTTTCATATTCTAAGGGACAGAAGGTTCAGTGACAGATCACAAGATACACGCTTTAGCAAATTAACTGCCGAACCAGCTCTCATAAAAATGACCCAAAACCCAGCAAGCATTTTTTTTCGTATAATAGGGTAATAGAGTAGGTTACCGTGGGATGACCAATTGCTGTGCCCTTGGTTCCTTTTAGGACATAGTTAACTTTGTATTCAATGAATTAAACATATTGCAGTCTTTTATTCTTTAATAAATATAAAATTAATTATGTCCGAAAACAAACCAAAGACACAGTAATTTGTCACCCCACAGTAACCGGCTCCACTACCCTAGAACCTGCATCTTGTGATCCATTATAGTGATTTCGCTTCAAATCACCCTGTCTTTGGTAAATCCCAATGAAATTTAATATATGCAATATATCAATTGTGAATTCTTATAATTATTCTTTTAGTCTACTTTTAAACTCGTGAAAAATTTTATGCACGCAACATTTTAATACAGAAATGAATTTTAAAGACCCCTAAAATAAACTAACGAAGCAACACGGTGGAATGGCAACGTGTCTAAACAATAGTATCGCGTCTTTTGCCGTCAAGTTCAGCCACGAAGAATCATTCGAGGAAATTTATGAAGATCCGACCTAATGAAAGTACGAATGGAAGGTACACTTGAACTTAAACTTTAAAAATCTTTTTCCCGTTGTCTCTTTTTCGGAGCATTCTTTTCTTCCAAGTCTTCGCCCCCAAAAGCATCGAGAATTCAGTAGCGTGCAGTGCCAGCGGCAACCTTAAATTAATGATCTTGAAAGCCTAAAGCGTCGGTAGACACCCTGGAACAGGAGAATGCACTCAAGGGGTGACCGCTAGCTCCTAAGTCTCTTAGACCATGGTCTGCTCCCACCAACCCCCGCTCAGCCCCTCGGCACCGTTGAAATGTTAGTAAACTAAATATCTTACTAACCCCTTAAGCAGTCATGAGTTAAGCCTCGTGTTACGCTTCAGAACTTTTCCATACCACATACCCTGGTTAATGATTTGCGCAATGTACCATGCCTCACCTTGACCTAATCGGAACTTGGGAACATTGCTGCACGATCAAAACCCTTTTCAACGATCAAACGTGACTAATGTAATAAAATTTAGTAACTGATAACAATGAATTGCTTTGGTTTACGTTAACCTATTTTTTACGATTTGAATCATCGACAGAGTTGAAGAATGCTTTTGACCGAGGGTTTTAACAAAAAGTTATCAATTATTTGCTTCATGCAAATAATAGTTCAGACGAGGAAACATTAGTTTCTAGCTGAGGAGGATTTCAGTGGATCGTGAAACAAGCATGAATTGAAAGAACCGTACTCGAGTAATTGAAATATTGTCATGATGAGCATATTGATATTGCGATAATACCGATGCGTTATTAAGTGGATTACGGAATAGTACTAGCAACGTGTTTCAAATTATTTGATAATCGAATGAGCCGAAACGAATATTGCATGCAGCAAACGTAAATGCACGCGCGTTTGTGTATATTTGATACATTCTGAAATTTCTATCAACCACTTTGCGATCGCGCGGGATGAGTGAGCGCGAATTTATACCTTGTCAGTTTAACCTATACGCGTTGCCGCGCAAAGCAAACTATTCGCGACGGCCATGAATTACACTTCACGTCTTGATTGATTGGTCGTAATAGACTTAGATTCCTAGATCGAGTTATGTCGATGAAAAATCCAATTAACCTGCCAACGGAGATGGTAAGAAAGGCGCAACACAAGCACCGGCAATCGATACTTTTTCATTATGACTACCCAAGGCAATTACTCCGCGTGATGGTAAAAGTGAAGCACCTAAATGTAATTAGTTGTCGTCGGCAGGGCGCTTACCTAGGCGACACTGCGCCGTTATACATAGAGCAATTACAATTTAATTTTGTTTCCCGGACGTTATAAACGAGTGTACTTCGTGGGCAGCTTCCCGAGTCTCGGCAAAGCATGCCGCTGATTTTTTAGCAATCGTTGTAACTGGAAAATTTGCACGAAACCACGCGCCATCGTCTACCCTTCTATCTTGTCTTTCCCCCCTCTTCCAGCTTTGTTTCATACGCGAGATAATTAATTAGGCTCGAATAAGGGCGTCATTAATTCTTGAATTTCAATATTGCCGTACTGCGAGCCACCTAATCCACTGCATAGAAGATGACAATATTACGGTCGTTGTGTGCACAAATCACTGTTCTAATTCGATACTGAGACATTTAAAAATCGTAATTTGAAGATATTCTGCTATTTCGTACCAAATGGCATTATCAGTATCTTTAAATATACAATATATAGCGAAAGCATTAATTACCATATCCCAATGTTCCACTTCTACGATCTTTGTGTGCATGTGGAGAAATATTAAAATAAAAACCATGACGAAGTGTAGATAATGATGAATTCAATATGCATATATTAGTACAAAATTTAGTAAAAATAATATTTCATCATTTTCGAAAAACAAATTATTATTTCATATAAAACTAAAATAATTTAAAATAAAACTTTACCTGCCTTTTTCTTTAAACTGTATTATTTAAATGTCCATGATGATGGGAAGTATATTCAGTAGTTTATATTTAGTGACGTAGTTAAAATTGGGGATATCAGGCGATAAATTTAAGTACAATATTTTATTGTAATAATATGAAGAGTTATTGCTTTAACTATACATTCAGTAGAAGATTGCAAATTTCAATGCAATAAAAACATTGTCTTCATCAATTTCTAGGTATGCTAATTTTCTCAATAAGGAAAGCTATGCCAATTTTAGTAAATTGAAACTAATAGCACCGTATTTTCAAATACTATAAATGTTTCTAGCGCCTTTCAGTTGATCCACTCATTTCTGTTATAGAAGCATAGAATCCGTAGTCTACCGATCAGTATCACATCAATTTTGCTTATTGTAATTACACAACGTTAACATCCCTACAAAACACTATACGTCGCTGCTATTGAAGCAACATGGTATTAAGATTCACTTTGCAAAATTTATTAAATCTGCCTCGGTTCGATAGATACGAAATTATTCGAATTAAAATACTACACGATTCCGAGCTAATTTCCATAAATTCGCTGGAATGGAAAGAGCATTATACCACTGATTTAAAACATCAAATGATAATGGGCGTGGACAGCGTAACCATGCACTATTTTTCCGGCGATTCGGCGCCGGCAAATAATGATAATTGATGGCGATAAAAATGTATAAGCGCGGTACGTCGCTGCCAGGCCGATTATACAAAAATTAATTCGCCAATTAATATCGGCGTGGTCGCAGTCGATGCTGAAACGATAACACGACATTAACGTTTATCGTTATTACCGTCGAACTCGTGAGTCACGACAAAAGAGAGCGCGGTCACTCCTTCACGGCGGAGAAACGAGCGCGGTTTAAAGGTGGTATCGAGAAAATGGAACGGTGCGCCGGAAACAGAAAAATAGGGAAAGGATGGAGTGACGGGGGTGGTAAGGGGTGGAAAAGGGGCAGGCTGGAAGAAAGAGTGGCTGGGAGAAAAAGCCACTGGAGGTCCGACGGCTTGAAAAGCCGCGCTAAAATTCTTCCGCGAGAGAAATTGTTTTCCGATATTGGATTCACATTGGTCCTACGTTTTGCGGCAGTGCATCTCAAATGAAGCGAATAGGGAAGGGGCACGGACACATAAGAGTGACGAGATGAAATAACGTATCTCGCGACGGGAACACAAATTGTCGCGACTGCCGCCTTTCAAATTATGTTTTTTCGCCGCTACACCCTATCTCCACCCACCGTCATCCACTTCATCACGCGCCGATCGAAAAATCCGCCACGACTCCTGCGCTGCGCTGTGTAATTATCGGACGAAACAACGGGACGCGTAATTATAGCGTCCGTGTTTTGGTGGAGTTTGTAATGCAACTTGCAACAACCGGCGATTGTTTGTTTATCGATTGTCCTCGCGTTAACGCGCCATCGGCGTAGAACAATATGCCAGATGTCTACCTATTACTCAGGTGTTTGATCGTTTGAAACACGAGGACGCAAACTGTTTTTATATTTTCGTAACAGTTCAGCGCGATTATTGCGTTATTATCGTGTTCATTCTTCGCAGCTAACTGAAGGCAATTCATATTTTGGAAATTAATTATGAAGGTGTCGTAATGTTGATTCATTATGGACCCTATTTTTGTATTTACTTACACTATTTTGCACTACTTTATGAATTGTCTAGTATTGTATATGTTTTAAGTAGTTTTAATTATGTCAAACATAAAATACCAAACAGATAAGAAGTTAAGAACGTTGTTACGTATTAATTCATATTAATATTCAACTTATTAAAATTATTTGAAAGAGAGTAAAGAGAGGATTCTTAATCTAGTGATACAAACTTGCACGTTTCTTTGGCTCATGAGTAGACTGCGGATTTTTATCCATTTATGGCATGTGAAGATTTTAAAAATTCAACAAACTTCTAAATTAAGAGGACCTGATGGCATCCTTATTTTGTTTTTAGAGTAAGTAATCTTTTAGCTGATGAAAGAGACTTGCCTGTGGTTCTAATTTTGTAAAATGATGTATGAAAATCAAAATTTGCATGAAAATCCGCTGTCTACTCGCTTTTACTGGAAATTTTTAACGGTGACGTATACGTTAATTTAAAACAACCGCGATAACTATACAAATAATGATCTCTCGATAAAAGTGTGCCTTCCGAAAATTATCTATCTTTGAAAGTTGAAGAAGGTTCTTTAATATGTCTCGTATTCCCGGCCAACTAGCACTATACACGTACGAGGTAGAACATCAATCTGCTAGAATTTAATGTCCATGCTCGGTTTCAGCACGAGGATGCTCGTTTTCTCGAGAAGAGTTCATAAACTCCATCGACACGACGCTTATACGTCTCCCGTGTCACGGGCAACCAGTAGCTCTCTAACCTAGACAGCTTCAAAGATTGGCGATCGCAAGAGGTAACTGGAGGTCGAACAGTCACTTATGGAACTTGCGAACGAACGAGCTCGTATCTTCCGGTAGACTCTCTTTAAAGGAGCAAACTGTTGTAACGTCCCTTCGAAAAGTCGAATCACCGTTCTTCTAACTTTATTGAATTTCATAGCTAGTCAACCAATTTTTGTTTCGCAGCTATCGAACACTACCGAGTGGAAATCATGTTACATGTCAGAGAGAATTTTGTCATTAGACTACGAAGAATTTTAACAAGCTGCAAGAAGTTATATCTATATATTATTATTGAAATGATCAATATCATAATCGATCATAAAAATTCACGATAATGTTACTTAGACAAGAAGCGTTTAAAATAAGAAGACGTATTTAAAATAAATACGTAAAAACTAATATTTATGCATATTTTTTTATATAGTAACTATACTGATTTGATAACTACAATGTACCCATGCAGAAAAACCATAATTTAAAATAAATACGTAAAAACTAATATTTATGCATATTTTTTTATATAGTAACTATACTGATTTGATAACTACAATGTACCCATGCAGAAAAACCATAATTTAAAAATTATTGTATAACGTTACGAAAGGATACAAATTACATTGTGTCATAGTCGACAAATCATCTCAGCACCAATAATGATATGAAGCATTTTCAAATATTCATATAGAGTACTGCCAGTTTGGTAGTGCAAGTGAAAAAACGATGGATCTAGAATCTACACGAAAGAGATAAGTGGAAAAAGTGGAATAAAATTTTGTTGCCCGAGGATCCATTTTCGAGAAAATCAAATTGGAAACTTCGTCGTGTTCTACTGAATAAGAATAGGCTGGCGCGGCTGATCATTGCGTACCAATTCTACTTCGCGAGAATACTAACGCTTGCGAACCTGACGAATTTTCAAAATCGATGCGCTCGAAAACGAAATCTCGTTTGAAAAAATTGCATTCTGCATCTCTCTTCTTGAAAGAGTGGTAACTTCACGAACAAGTGGTAACAAATGACGAATATTGGCTCCATTTTTAGAATTGTAATCGTTCTAATTCTAATTTGTTGGTATCTCCTTTCCAATTTCATTTACTATCTATTCATACTAAATTTGATAATAATAGAATATTGTGTACAAGAAAATTAAAGCATAAAATTTCGATGAATCTAGCTATGGCTACCATAAATAGATAAAAGCGTCCACCGTTCAAAGGTTAAGCAGAGGAAAATGTCCTTTGGCTATTGTGAATCCATAAAAGTCTCAGGTATTTATTCTTAGGTATTTAGAATGTCAAAGTTGAACACACCTATCTATGCAGAAGGTGTTAACGAGCACGAAGGCATTGCTTATTTTTGTGGTATACAGAAATAATCGCACCTCATCCTGCCTCGTATGTGAGACTAGGCAGAGCATTATCCCTATGTTCATAGTTATTTTTTCTGCAGTTGCTGTGTTTAATTTTTAAATTTAATTTCTCCATGCTTTCAATGCAGTGGACCCTTAAATAAGCATTACTCCTATCTTCAGAATGGTCTTTCCGTATCCTATACGTTCAACGTTGAAGAAGTACTCTTATTTCTGATAGACAGCTGATAGTGATTTTAGGTAATGATTCTAGACAGTGATTCTGATCGTGATTTTTAATCACAAATGTTCTTCAATGCCTTGTTCTGTTTACTCATTGCTTGGTGAAACACTTACCGATGCTCCATGTGAATAATGCTAGAGTACAATTAACCTTTAATCTATACGCTGTATACAAAATTCCGTAGAATTTTCACTACTTAAAACGGTTAAAGAAATCGAACTGAAATGGAAAAGTTAAGTTGTATGACATAAATAACTTTTTCAGCATTCTTAAGTTTCGTATCTCCTAATAAAATTAGGAAAATATAATAGATTACCGTAAAAATTAATTTTAAAATCTAAGCAAATAAACCTTCCTAGTTTCAGTTTCATTAATCAAATTACATAGATTTTGTAGGACGCTTTAGGGTTGGTTTTCGCCACTTTAGATGTTAAACTTCGTATGTTTGAGATTAAAGAAAGTGGAGCATGCATCTATTTGTTATTTATTCTGTAATTATACAGTATAATAACTTTTGAAACTAATAAAACGAGTAAATAGGAAGATCAGAGAATTTCTAATATAGTATCTATGAAAGTTTTGATTCTACTCTAATAAGATTCATAGATACTTAACTCTCACGAGGCGGTGACTGTGCCAATTTTCTTTCAATTTTCAGCAATTAAATAAAATAAATTACTGTCGCATTGGGTACAACAATAAGGCTAGAAATACGTTTTAAAAATTGTTGAATAATTCTCAGATTGTAAATACCGTCAATAATACGGTTGTGAAAATGGTTCGCCAACCGCGGGTTAAAAGTGTTGTTTCTTTTGCCAAAGTACTTGTAGAGGTTTCGAATCTATCGCGTCGAGGTTCGAGTATATTTGAACGTACTGTCTCTTTTTTTACGAAGACTACTATACTTGCTAATACACTTAATCCCATCTCTAGTCTATCCAAGTTGATGTCATTCGTGGTTGCTAGTGTTGTGTAAGCAGGCCTGTTGCTGCGCCGACTCGTCTGTTCGTTCTACATGACTATGAGTAACGGTGAGTCGAGTAATTGCTTATGAAACGCGTTAAAGGGAGGACCGCAGTCAAGTATGCGGCTCTTGTAGAGCCTTAAAGGGGCCAACTGTTGCAATGGGCGTACAAAAAGTCGACCACGAAGCGTGCCGCCGACTTCGCGTCTCGACCCCGCCCCGACACTCCCTACTCGTGCAAATGCTTACACTTCGTCGACGACCCACAATGCCGGGCTCCTTCTCCTACCTCCGGGAAGATACATTCTGCATAATTTAATCGCAGTCGGAGGAGACGAAACAACAAGAGAAAGCGCATTCTGCCTCACGCCCCGCGCAAACACCGAATTCCTTTTGAGCTCTCCCTCTCGCGGAACGGCACTGGTTTTGATCATTTCTATAACTTCGTGCGAAAGCGCGAAATCCCGCCCTAGAAAATTTCGACCCGGTCCCTATTCACTGGAATTTGAAACGCGCGCGAAATTAGAACGCTTCGCGTCGTTAGAAAAGGCTCCCCTGAAATACTGCTATTAATATCACCCTGCGAACGCACGTCCCAATTTTCGAGAATACGTTTCTCTCGATTTTTCCGGGCCAAGAATTTTATGATAATATTCCTGGCTGTTCGCTGGATGTTGAATTGGTTTTGAAATAGTAACGGCTGCGAGGCGTGAAACTTCTATGAACAACGATTAAATAAATGTAATTTTCAGTTCGTTTCATACTCCGTTTTCCTTATGCGTATTTGAAGGATGTGTTTCCAGAATGCATAACGGTCTATGTAATTTCTTTGGAGTTTTTGAATGGAAACTGAGTACAATGTTCATTGCAAGGAGTAGATTCTCGAAGCATGTGCCGATGTACTAGAGTGATCAGAGAACTATGTGATCATTGTCAATTACTTTCAACTTCTCATAAACTGTATCACGAATCTTTGCTATGTCCGATAACAAGGATCACTTGACATTTCTTAATAATATTCCTTATTGTGATCTATTTATTTTAAATTCTAGTGGTGCCAACTTGAAATGCAACATTTATACAAAACTTTTCGAAACATTATCCAGTAAACTAGTGTCAGTCGATTGGTCCAACTATAAGAAAGTCGTTCTGTTTTAAAAGATGTTCCAATATTTTTCTGACAGATCATACATTGAAACGCGATCTGAAA
This sequence comes from Augochlorella aurata, assembly GCA_028455555.1. Classification (NCBI taxonomy): domain Eukaryota; kingdom Metazoa; phylum Arthropoda; class Insecta; order Hymenoptera; family Halictidae; genus Augochlorella; species Augochlorella aurata. The sequence continues at coordinate 1,468,287 of CM052168.1, read as the reverse complement.
TTTATAGAACAACAATTCACAAAAAAATTCAGTTATAGAAAATAGTAAAAAAACATTCGTGCATAGCTGAAAATTGTTTAGTGTATCGAATATTTATGGCAATACGATGGTAAAACAAAATAAAATGTACCCTGCACGAAACAAAATAAATAAAAAAAAAACTGAAACATCTAAAATCTGAACAAATCCGTAGGATTCTCCATTTCATCTAACATTTATGGAAATTCGAGAGGATAACGAAATCAAATATTCACTGTATAAAACAAAAAACACTGAAATAATTCAAATTCTTTTAAAATGTGAATTACAAAATTCTATTTCATTGGAAATGTTTTCAGAGTGTCATCGATCAGTCTGTATATTGGCACATAGAATGACATTTCGATTTTATTTCACATCATGCACAAATTTTTATATTTGTAACACATTAATTACAATTACATTGATCTTGGAAAAATAATGAATATTTAATTGATAGCGCCTTAAGATTTCTCAATCATTTCATTTTCCACGAATTCAAACATTTTCAAATTACGGCAGCTCTCGTTTCAAAATGAATGCAGCCATTCCACGAATCCTTTGCGTCAGTTATATTCTATGTTACACGTCAGTGAATATATAACAAAATGGCGCGAACTCCAACGCATGGACAGCAGAGGTTGTAATTGAAACGCGGAAAGAAACGGCGGCGGACGGTCACGATATTTATTTGGATTCAGAACATTCGTGCTCACGGTCGGCTCGTGCTTCAACTTTTGGTCCCCGAATTCCGGCAGCAAGGAAGGGTGCTCGCGATCATTTGACGTTATGGTCACGTTCGCGTATTTCGTGGTACGTGATGTTTGCGAGATATCTGCGATCATTAAACTCGGAGCGACGTGCCGGCGCAGGTTCGCCGTAATATCTTGCGGGGCACGGGTCCGATAGGTATGTAGGTACTCCCGTATCGGGTATCACTTGGTGTCGCGATCATTGAAAATTGCAAAAGAAAAAACGAGAAACGAAGAAAAACAAAAGGAAAGAAAAAAACGATTCAGCCGATAGGAAAGCATTTCCCGTTGGGAGGTGGATTGCGGCCGGTAATCGTTCTTGCCGGTAAGTGGACTGCAACGTAACCGAGTCCGTTTTGTAATCCTATCAGGATTTACGAGTTTCACGAGAACTCATTATGGCTGCAACTAATTGCGAGTGAGATAAAGACTTCTTTCATGGGTCATATAACTGATTCGATGGGATAAAGTGAATAGACGAACGCGGAGGTCCTCATAGTCGTCGCCGTTTATTCCGACCGGTGACTATACACGGCCGGCGGCCTCTCTTCCGTGCTCCGCCGTCGGAGGGTGGAAAAAAGGTAGTATGCAAAGAAGAGGAACCGGAGGATGGTACTCGGCCGACGAGTACCGCATTAACGGGGTGAATGCCACGTGTAAACGCGCCATTGCGCCTATTACTCTTCCGTTCTCTCTCCAGTCTTTTCATTCTCTGAGTAATTGTATGCCTCCTGCTCGCCCCAACGGCACGATAAAGAGGAAGAAGAATAGGCGGAGAAGCTGGAGCAGGCACGCGAGCGTCGGCTTGCTAAGAACAACCCGCCCTCGTCGGGGGTTAAGCAGCTAAATCCGGGGAGGAAATTCAAAACGGCCTTTTTATTACGCCACGTGACTTTGCGTGTTAAAAGCGTTAAATGCGTAACGGCCACATTCTGGAGGGTCGTTAAAGGTATTCGCGATAGAAGGAGAAATCAAGGAGGGACGTTACATTCCTTCCCGTTCCTCCCATGATTCTTTTAATCGGAATCGAATAAGGGAATCATGTCTCCGCATACGAATGATTTAGCCGAGAGATACCGTTACTCGGATGACTGATTTTTCAAACGTTTCGATGAAACTCTGATCACCGGAACTTTTTCTCATTCAGCGTCTGCAATTTAAAATGATACTTATTGGAATTGTAATATAATAGGTTATCTGACAATCCACGGTGAAAAATTTATCCGATCATGCACCAAGGAATCAATACATACATATATATGTGTCTGATTTTAATCTATAAATGAAAATAACTCGTTAATTACACACTGCATAAAATATGTTTCCTACAGAAGTTAACTGGTCTCGAGAGGGCTATAAGATGACATAATTCATTTTTGGGTAAGTGGACATGTACAGGGTAAATGAAGGCCAATTTTGTTTCTTCCAACAGAATCGCGTAATTTTGAATACCGTTGATTATTATGTATATTGGTTACAATATTGGATATATATTGGTTCAGTTCATCGTTCCGAACAACAAAATATTAGACCTCACATGTCAAAAAATTATGGTTGAATTTGTTTTTTCATTGATTATAGCGTTACACAAATTAAAATGTGCCATTAATTATCGAAAGGATGTAGCAAACAAATTGATTACAATGTATGGAAATATAGAAGGAACGTATTGTATTATTTAAAAAATGTTGCTACTTGCTCTTATCCATAATTTCATACATATTCATGAATTATTTCATATAAATAAGAGAAAAATATAATTTTATTATCCCCTTGGTGTGCAAATTACATATTTAAATTATAATCTTTCAGGAAATTACGAATATACGAACGAAAAGTGATGTTTAGTTCAGCAATTAAGACTTGTACACATAATGGTAACCGAATTCGATACTTTCACAATTGGTTCATTAAATTTGCGTATCGTGAATTATGAAGACGACGTACAATGTCATTAATATTTTAATCGAAATATCACATTTATATTTTGGATCATTAGCAATTCCTATATGAGCATGAGTGATGCATTGAAATCGTAATGATCTGTTGTATACTGATTAATGGTAATAATGAACTCGTGAGACAGTCTCCTATGAATCCATCGTAGATTTGATTTCTCGATTAGTGTTTGAAATAGGTTGGTTCCTATATTCATACGTATCTCTCTTAATTTTTTAAATTCTTCATATGCAATCACATAAACATTATAAATTAATCAAATATTTCATACATTTCTGTGGCTTCTCTTGCCAGATAATTATAATTCCCACTTGTCGAGAAAAATTAGTAATGCCATAATAATCGAAAATTTCAATTCAACGTATATTAATTATGGTAGTAATCTAAATTCAGAATAATTTGTGTATAAACTGTGTAATTTGATTTTAGCAATAACCCGAGACCAATTCATAAATAGCACAGCAATTATTAAACGGTGTCAATTTACTCGTGAATTAATATAGTTATTCCATTTCCTTTGGTATCAGAAATGTTGCCTGCGTCTAATGTGTGTATAATTACCACACCATCTACTCAATTCGATCGATCAAACAGTTCCTGCCACGAGTGCAACCACAAAATTTCCGAAGTCAAATATTTACCGTGAAACCGTAGACCCTGGCCATACCTGTCCTCGTTAAGAGATTAAAATTACCGTGCGCAAACGAGAGCACATAATTTCGAAATATTCGGCAGTCGTTCGCACGCATTAAGCTTTCAAGCTAATGTTTCATTATTTACGAGTTAATGAATAATAAACGGCCGTTGCGCGCTGCCTCGAAGACGCCCTCGAAACAAGATATCTCAGGTGGGGTCGTAATTTGCTTATTTTACAAAGGTCTTTGTATCTCTACAACCTCTCGTTTCCTCTGTCCCGCAAGCCGGTAGCCCAGGAATACAGTAAATTTTTCACTTTGAGAATATGAAATTCCTGGTACCTGCAGCCAACACTGTAAACGCGGATGGGAGTTCCCCTTTTGTAGCAGTAAGGGGTCGGCTGAGATGCAAGTCAGATAAGACCAGCGAAACAATATTTTCCTGGCGGGCACTTTGCCAGAAGCTTGCGGCTAGGGTGAAGATTAGCGCAACCTTGGTAACGACCTTATAAAACACCGAACTTAGCCAGCGCGCGCTAAAAATATTGCCTCGCAAATTGAAACGTACGGTGGAGGTGTGCCCTTGCTTTCTTTTGCTCTTCCCATTTTCTCTTTTCCCAGTCACCCGCTGTCTTCCCCGTTCCCGCACGGCTCCGCCAAAACGAAAGAAAAGGATCCAGCCGCGCGGAAGCCTCGTGACAAAGTTCTTCTGTCAGATTCCCCCGCATTTCGCATTCACAAACAAATCGTTGACGAACTCGACCGAGAAATCGGCCAGTGTAAACACGTCTGGTACTCGCCAGTTAAAAATTCCGGCAAAAAGTACAAGAAACCTTGTCTTCCCGGAAATCGCCCGGAGATATGATAATTAATGAAAGTAAAGGGCGTGTTTCTGCATGGGGAAACTTTTCTGATTGAGGAATTCGTATTTGCCGCGTGGGCTGTGCAAATTAATTTCGAAATGGAGGATCTATGCCGGACCGAGGATGGCAAAGAATGTTAACTTCCATGCTTTGTGCGGAATACGAGAGCGAGGACAGTACGAAGGTCGTTATATAAATTTTCTTTTGTAGATAATACGGTCTCTTTTGCCTCGTCTCTTCGAATGTATAACGCCGAGCGACTGCCTTTCTGAAATTAACCATCGCAACGTTTTAGGTTAATGTCTACAGTGCTGGGAATAATTACAGAATCAAACTCGTTTTTGTAGGAATAAAAAAGTCGGCGCTCTTGTTTAAATATAACTTACATAGAAATCGCGTCAGAAAGAAACACGAGATCTTTTGCTGTAACGGGATGTGTAAAATATTTCGTTTTCTCATCTGCTTGCTCAATACTTTCGCTTTTGATCCATATGACTAGACTGCAGATGTTTATGCAAATTACAGATTGTCTCCATTAATTGGAAGATATAGGAACTGTAAAGATATTTGGTTCCTAATCATTTTAATTAGCTAAATGTAATGTAACAGTAATTTGTGATTCTTTAAATATTTTTAATATTTTTTTATCTGGTTTCCATATTCTTATCATAAATCCATAAAATCCGCAGTCTACTTGTGACTTGTGCGGATCTTTATGCAAAATAAAAATTGCCTGAGTCTTACTGCAAAAGCGGGAGCTAAGTGAAGAGCTTCTTTCGTAGTCATTTTAATAAGTTGGAGGTAAAGTATTGATCTTAAATTCCTTCAATTTTTTCACTGTTCCAAATTCGATCGTTTCACTTTTGTCATAAATACGTAAAATCCGATCGCTATTTGTGGCTAGACTGCGAATTTATGCATTTAAAGTAGCAGTTTAAAGTAACTGAAAGATTGAGAAGATTGAAGACTACTGATCTGCTACAATATTGAAAGAAAGAAATTAATAATTGACTTCCGTTTCGTGCAATAAGTAGATTCAGAAAATTTGTATTTGGACGTTTAATAGTATATTGGGAACACTATTGATTTAAAATAATGAATTTCTGACCTAAAAGTTTTATCAACAGGCTTTAATAATGCATATTGCTGAGACTTGGAATTTAGTAATTATACCTTTACTTCTGGAGAATACACCACTATTTTACCAAGAATTTTTGACATCTCGTTTTGGTACAATTTTCAGCACGGGTTGAAGCATCTTCCAACTGAAAATAACTCTCTCAATCAACTCTCTCTTTAATCAAGGAAGTAAATGCTGGCACGTTAAGAGTACTACAGGTCGCGTGGTTCCTCCATAATTATGAATGCATTAACTTTTAGAACGAAATATTTACAATTGCCTCTGTACTTTTTAATATAACTTCTTCCTTACAATTTCTTCGATATATCGTGACACCCTTAGTATACAGCATAAAAAAGCATTACAGCAGTGTTTAATACTAATAATATGGTCAAGCTAGATTTCAATGGGTTAGAACGACGCAAAGCAATTGGTGTTATCTTCCTTGTATGAGTTATTTCGATAAAAGGATTTACATATATACATTCTCATCCAACGTCTGTTTCTTAGAATCCACTTGAAAAATTTTTATTTTAAAGATCCGCAGATTCAATTATGTTTGATTTCTTAAAAATTTAGCTAGACATGAGACTAGCCTAGAATTCGACTTTGTTTCTACATTTTTTAAGCCTATCGAATTTGTCTTCACGATTCTCTTCTCATAAATACCTGAATCCAATTATCTATTGCTCAATTAATATATAAACTGAAATATTTCTGAAATTATGGAATGCGGCGTTTTTCCTCCCAACCACAGAATTATGCACAGCGCTGCATTCTCGCACTGAAGCAGAGGACATAAACCACGTGTTGAAGGTCTTGCCGTCGAGTGCACTACAGGTTGAACATTCCGATGAAGACAACCGAGAAAGAAACATTTCTTGGAGGTAATGTTCTTCCAAACGACCATATTGTGTCTTCCTCGGCCGTGTAACGCGTTACCGGGGCCCATTACATTTTTCTGCAAAACGAAGTATTATCTCCGCCGAGGGGATGCGGACCGGTGTAGTACACTCGAAACCATGGAGAATATTCTCTTCACCCCTTTGCTGTTCCCCGTACAACCGACCCTTTCCAGTCGGGGTGTACAGGCAAGCGTAATTATTTCGCAATTTACTACCCTTTGCAGGATGTAGATTTAAAATAGCCGTATTTACGGTACTTGTCGGTGATACAAGATACTCGGGGGAACACTAAATTAATCCACGCATGGACACGCATGCAATACACATTTATGGTACAAGATCTTGTGATCTAATTCCAGCGCGAAAGTGGCGAAACGAATCACAGTTACATTTGACAATTCTGGGATTGGTCGGGAAAAATATTTCCAAAATGTTCTGCGAAACGAATGTGTCCGATGCTCGGCAAACATTTGGCATGTTATGTGTAGATTAAAGTGTCGAAAAGAAGTCGTTCTAAACAATTTTGTTTGGTAGAAAATTTAATTACTTCCTCGTTTTAAGTTCTTGTATATTTAATGTGCATAAATTCTACCACCTGAAGAATTTCATAATACTTTTTCATTTTTACCTCACATGAAACAAATATTGAAATTACTAATTTATGGTTATTACTTTCACAATTAATTTTATAGATTAATTTCACACCAAAGAAAGTACAATTCCTTTCACGACTAATTTTGTTAAATCAAAAGGAAAATGATACTACGTTAAATAGTTTTACGGAACGGTGCAAATTATTATATATATTTCATAACTTCACAATGAAAGTTCCAACGCTAATTCATAATTAAAAAGTACTTCTCACTGCGCCAATGTTTTCTAACATCTAAGTGTGTAAATTTCCCCCTTATAGAAGATTAAACACCCATTGTAAAGAAAACAAATTCAAATCTTCGCGGAACATGTACTATTTATATCGCCTTTCCCTCACCTATATCACACTGGGGAAACAATAAATGTCACTCTCGTTAAATAGAATTTATATTTATTGCGGATGGAACAGATATAAAGGAGCTCTCATAAATTACATATAGCGCGAAGACGAAAGCACGTTGAATCTAGGGGAGATAAGAAGCACAAGGGGCATAATGTTAGGTGATGAAGTTTTGTAAATAGTATATTTCCTGGAATGTAAATCACCGAATGCGGTCCTGGGTTCAACGGAATTTAATCTGCAATGAGTAAGTCAACCCCTCAGATGATAATTTATGAACTCGCATTTCTCGTAATACCCTACACCGCGTTAAGACTGTTTTCTTTGATTAAACGAATCAAATAAAATGTATAACATAGCATTATTCAAATAATATTAGATACTGTTAATATAAAAATGTTTATATTTACAAGGCCTGAAATTGTTTTTCCTGTTTTTCAGTTATATGAACATAATGTATTTAGTTATTTATACTTTTAATACTAACATTTTTGAATAATTGCGCTAGAATATATCCTTCAAAGTAAACCACAATAGACAGACTACTAATGGAATGAGAGAGAGAGAGAGAGAGAGAGAGAGAGAGAGAGAAAAAGAGTTCTTTGATTACTAGACTGCGATTTTTATGCATTTATGACTAAAATGTGTAGGTACAATTTAAAAGAGTAGAAAAGTACATTGTTCTCAACTGGCTGCTGTTTGTTGCATTTGCCGTGGAAAATTTTTATTTTTCATAAAAATCCGCAATCTAGTCGAAATTTGAATGGAAACAATCTCTGTACATCCAGATTTATACCAGGAACAATGAACCAGTTAACTGTTGGAATCTCTTTGAAAAATGTGTAAAACTATTATTGTACTGTATATGTTTGATATTCTTCATATCTTGTTCAAGTACAACACTCTTATGACATTTGTTAAATATTTTATCAAATATACTTGTTATGAAGAAATAGCAACATTTTGTGCTATGACGAGTACACTTGTCAAAAACAGCTGACTCATTAAACGCAATGTATTGAACGCATAAATTATTAGCGGATGCGCGAATCTTAGTACAAAATAAAAATTGTTTGCATTAATTACAAGATATGGAAACTAAGCACAAGTTCGCTTTCGTTCCTTAAATTAATACAACATTCTTAGTTTCTTTCAATTACACCAGCTTTAAATTATATCTATTCGTATTCACCATAAATACATAAAATCCGCAGTCCAGTTATAACGATGTCAAATAGATGAATAAAAAAGTAATGTCAGAAAAGCAATTTCTGTTTCTAACTACGCGAAGCTCAGGGTCTCGGGATCTGCATCTAATCGGTAGTGTGTTCCGAAGAACTTTCGCGGCAACATAAAACGGTACTTTTACGAGTGCGTGGCTGCGCCACGGGGAAAAAGAAAGTCGATCGAGGTTTGATCTTCCCGCAGACCGGACAAGTGGATAATTATCGTGAAAGAAACAACTTTCGCATTCCCGTATGTCCAATAATGTTGCGGCATTAGGGATAGGTAGGTGGGCAGGACTTGGCTTGGTGCGCCAGGCACCAGAAACGATTTGGCGTGTGCAATGGGTTGTAACGTTCCGCGCGGCGCTTCGTCTTCACGACGAAAAAACTGAGGTTGGCTGGCAGCCAGCCACTGCTTTACTTTACTTGAGTTTGCGCGGAAAGAGAACTAGATAAGACGAAGCAAAGTACACACCGGGACAAATATATTGACGTCCCTGAAAAAGCCGTCGCGTCACCGAATATCCCACATATATGTATGTACCTCCGGCAATCGCGCTCGGATAAGTTCCCTCGTTACTCGGCTGTGCTCTGCCTCGCGGATCTGGAGATCCTGCCCGATGTCGATCACGGATCCTTTATATGTACCCTTTATAGATTTCCAATCGCCCCTAATAGGCTCCATTACCATTATGTTGGAACAGCTACTTTACTCGCTTTGATAGATCGAAATTTATAAATCTAGAGTAGTTCGTTACGATTCATAATTAGAGCGGGTTTTATGCATTTTTCATAAAAACCAACTCGTGGAAAAAATTGTGAAAAGATTAGAAGGAGTAATTAATATCTTTACATTGTTTTCAATGAATTATAATTATTGCAAACTTGAATTTTTATTTCAAAGATCCGCAGTCAGGATTTTATGTTTTATTTTTTGAAAATTTGGGACATAGTTTCGCATAAAGTTGGCTACCATTATGCGGTCAGTTTAAAACGGTCTCCGTACACCTTTCGAAACGCACTAACTTTATTAAAACTGCACTAAATTACTTGAATTTTTGTCAGATGATAGAGGAACAAGTATACTAAACAATGACTAAAATGCTTTTCCTTTAAATTTTGCTGTTACATGTAAATAAATAATATAAAAATTCCCGTTTTCTGACTTTTTTATCTGAGCCTATAACGAAAATTTAAAAAATGTCTTCTGTAGATTTCGTTAACTTAGATGTACTTTTCAGTGATTCAAAGCGGAATAGCACAAAAGCCATACGTGATAGGAAAAAACGAATTCCAGGTTAATTTTCGGAGTGAAGAAGCACATAAGAATCGGTGCAAATATTCTTTGTAACAAAAATCAGGTTTATCAATGTCATTGACGTTGAAGTCGGTGTTAGTGCAGGAGAAAATAACCTAGCACGGAATAAGAGAATCGTCCGGTTTGATGACTTCAAAGACTGCGTAGCATTCTTTCGCCTGTGGGCAGAACTGTTAGGGACCGGACTATCTGTCCATTTCCACGGATAAAAGAATGAACCGAGGAGCTGGAACAACGGTCCAGAGAAAGGTTAACGGCACTTTAATTGGCTGGTTGCATCGTCTCGAGTTAGAAAACGGGAACTAATCCAGCGTGACCGGACAAGCTTGACCAAGAAAATGCCCCCATGCTCACTAACGTCAGGCACAGGCTCGTTCTCTTTTCTTTGTTGGCCATTCCTCCACGAGCTTCCAGTACCACTTTCCAACACAGAGAACAACGGGGAGCACCATCACGCTCGGCCGGAGCCGTTTCTTCTGCTTTACGGTTTTAATAAATCTCTGCGAGGTAATTCACGAAGGGTCGGAACGGACATTAAACTCACTGACATCTCCACGGTTCCATCTTGCACGATGTCGCGGAATGATCCACGGAATTAAATGATTCGAGCAAATATAATGATTAAGAGTCGAACGATCCGTCACCATGACGCATGAACAGAAATCACTTCGCTGGTTTCTTCTTCTTTTTCAAACTTCTATAATTCTTCGATGCTTGTAACTAACTCAAGGATCTTTATGCATTTTCTTATATACGCTGATTATTTTTTGATAACTCATTTGGTTTGTACTATTTGCTTCTTCCATCAAAAGATTCGTTGTTGCAAGCCTGAAGACGCTATTCATACTTTCTAGAATTTCATATAATTGCACATAAATGGATAAAGATCCACAATTTAGTTATGACATAATTTTATACGGGTCACTAATGTAACATTTTGAGGAACAGATTCATGGTAAACACGTTTTTCCAAAACAAGTTACGTGTCGTGCATTAAGTGCGCTGTATTATTGAGTACTAAGCAAATGAATTGCTTATTTCCTTAGATGAAAAAATGTTTTTCTTTTTGCGACTTATCATCAGTAACTACATGTCACCCTCTATATTGACTAAAAGAAAAAACTTTAATCGTGCTCCTTTCTATCATATTGTTTATCCTATATGTTCTAACAATAAGTGGTACAAACTCATTATAGCAATAATTTTAAAGCATCCGCTGTAAAATGTGTTAAAAACTTAACACTTAAAAGATAACCGTGACATAATTCGCTTCCTACAATCGTGTTTAACTGTCAGTTCCAAATGGATCAACAATCACAATCACACCCGAGAATCTGAAGAAAGCTTGTTTCGATCGTTTCTGACCAAAGGAAAATTTCAGCGGATGCCAATAAAGTATTTCAGTAGTTGAACGGGAAATTACGTTGCCATCGTTGAAGTCTCCGCCATTCGCGGCGGCAGCGATGGAAACGCACGCCAGCCGCCGTGAACCAAACAAGGCTTTGCAGAAAGCCCTGGGGATTAACGACGTCCTTAAAGAACAAACATCGAGTTCGTGCTGCCCTAACGCATTTTCGGCTTACAGTTTTTGCGCGGGCACACAATACCGCGCTGTAATCGTCAGCCGATAGGCGAACAATTTCCAAGGATCAGTAGCCCGGGTAGTTTGTAAACGGGGAATTCCTCTAACCAGTCAAGCAAACCCGGCCGAGCGTTCTTAACTCAGTCACCAAAGAAAATCGCTGCATTGCGGTAATGTTTATCGAACATGATTTCGGTAGGTTCGCGAGGATTAAACGAGAGTCGGGCCGCTTTAATGAACCCGGGCGATGCAGCCGAGCGGGCGAATTTACGCCATTATCACGCAAAGGCACAGGCGTTACGGTAAATGAAAATTTAATCTGCAGATCGATCCTGTCCGAACCGTTTTGCCTGGCAATACGTCCGACAGGCATTAATTCGCCTCGACTTTCACTTCGTTCCTGGTTGTTCGACTGTACGTAAACGTAGATTCCTTCCTAAATTGATATATATCCACCGGCCGCTCTGCAATAACACCTTTTTTTCTCCTTTCGTTTCAGGTGAGTGATGTATCTCGAAGCTACTTCCTATTACGGTATCCGGGAGTCACCGGTAAGAGGAATTTTCCAAACTTCGTTCAAAGCCCTCCATGAAAGTCACTTAAATGATTCCCAGCCGTAATTTAGCCGCGGTAATTCCACGAACTTCAATTTCTCTGTTACTTCCGTGAAAATGCAAATTTATCGAATAACCGTCCGTAAATCGATTCCATTGCACTCGGTTTCGGACAGGCACGAAAGAAATATTTTCGAATCGATATTCATAGTTCTTTTGTTACTTTGAAATGTTTTTTCGTACTTTTCTGATAAAACGCATTTGCCATATCGAATTTAAATCTGATTGCTTGAAATACTAAATTAGTAACTTTCATTTCAAAAATTTCTGCTACAATCCTTGTTTTTTAAATTTGAAGTAATTAACATGTTATCCGTATTAATAGTCAAATTTCACAAATTTCAATTAGATTTCATTAATTACCTAGACAATGTGTTATAACATCTTTTTCAATTACGAATTCTTATTAAGAAGCTTTACATTCTTAATTATATTTGGCAAAATTATGATTGCAAAATGTTAATCAATACATAAAGATAACTGGTGTATTATACATATCTGTACAAGACGGAAGTAGCATAGGAATGTAGAATCATTTCGTATTGTTACAATATATTTATACAAAGAAATTTTTAATAAGGGCTTCATAATTATACTTACATGTACCTATACTCCTAGTTATATACACCTCATTCGCATTATGATCTTCGTTTAACAATAATTAATACTTCAGGTAGTTTGATGAAAGAAAGAAATACTCGAGTCTCGTTATTTTATTAACCAGTATCAATATTTTAATCTAGTGTATCAGTATGTACAATGCTTAAATTTTAAATGTCTTGTTATTCTGATTTAAATATACATACACTTTCGCTTGGAATTATTTGAACGATATTAAATATTCAGAAGATAGAATACTGTATTTACATAACAATTTCATTTTATACGATGATCACAAAAGTTACATTACATTGTTGTCGTGTTTAGTGAAACATGTTTTTAACAAATCATATATGAATGCAACCTGCGCGCTACTACCCTATTAGTTAAAAAACATTTCTACCATTAGTGAAGTTAGTCTTAACTTCTTGTCATTTTTATTACGTCTACATTTTATTTTACGCATCATCTTATAGAACAACTAATTCTTAAATTGTTATTTACCTCGTTCTATAAAGATTTACTAAAATTTTAAACTCAACGACTGAAATTTCGGATAATACTGCAATTATTGTACAATAAGGACAAAGAACACTTGCACAAATCACTCAGAAGTTACATCAGTACAATGATTACATAATTCAGATATTCATATTCACATGAAATGCGCATACTGTTTCAGTAATTTCAATTTTCCCCAAACTAAAGCATAAGGAACCTAACTCATTCATCTCTAAAAGCGGCGAATTACACCTGAATCCTAGAAAATAAAAAACCGGGCTTAAAAGACCCTTCGAAAATCGAGACGAACCGTAGAATCTCTACCGTTCGGATAATCTCAAACACCAGCACACGCAGCGTCGCATCTAATAACAGAGAGTGCGCAAGCATACCAAAGCCCTCTGTTTATAAATCGATAATTAATTAATATAACGTTAGCATACCGTAGCTCGGCAAGATAATTATACAGCACTGATTAATACGACGTAACTCGACAAGAGCATAAAGTAACGAAGAGACACACAAGCTGCACCACATGTAATCCAGTTCTAAAAGTAGACGATATCGTGATCCCGCGAGGGTCCGTGAGGCAACATAATAAAAGCTTTATTCCGCTAATATAAGAATCGACCTTCATCTTATTGCACACGACGACGACATTTCATTATAGCGAGTCGAGGCGCCCTGTCGGAGACGCGCAGCAAATAAATGCGAATTATTCTGATACCGGATGGTAGCTCCGGTTAGAAGAAGAATCGGCCGGGGCTAGGCGAGGGTGGCAGAGGGTGGAGGAGGTTGAAAGCGAATAGCCGGGTAGCAGGGGTGACTTGTAGCCTGTAGGTACGTTCCGCGTTTCTAGATGAAGAAGGCGCGCAGAGGAGGGTACCGAACGATAACTCGATCGGACATCCTGAGGCGGACGATGCGATGCAATAGTTTGTATCCGGTGGAGGGTGAGCTAACTCCAATCTTAGCCACGAAGCTGCGCCGCTTAAACAGCCACGACAGAATCCCTTACTTATCCCTCGTAGCCCCCGGCGTTACGGAAGAAGTACCCACTCGAATTATTTTCACCGATTCGGCGCTTCGAGTGAGGCAGCCCCGATTTTTTTCTGGATCATTAGAATCTGTTTCATTCATTTTATTCCGCCGCCTTCTCTCTCTCTCTCTCTCTCTCTCTCTCTCTCTCTCACATTATGTTTCTCTTTTCCTCATACTCGCTATGTTTCCTGTGTGAGATTGTTTCATTCCTTCAGGGTATTTTAAAATATGTGGAATACCACATGCCTTTACCTTTTGAGCAAAGCTAGAATATTCTGTATATTTCACAGAGTTCAAAATGTGATTCCATTCATTTGTTTTCACTGATTAAAAAATGATTTTGTTAATTTAAAGCTTTAGTTTTTGAATGATCAGAAACGTTAGTTAGGACAATCTAACTAAGGTGGACAGTATTACGAATTTTTGGCTTCGTGTAAATGTCGAATAGTGAATGTGACAGAACGTTTACAGAGAATGTAGCTTGAGATGCGAGAAGAAGAAGATAGTTGAATGCGGATAGATTATTGATTGGTAATTGCAATGTTTGCCAAGTCCCGACTGATGCTAATATCTATTAATTAAACATTTATAGTTCATTGTTGTTTGATTTACGTCGTTATAAATCCATCATTCCCTTTCTCTCTCTCTCTCTCTCTCTCTCTCTCTCTCTCTCTCTCTACCTCCCTCCCTCCCGCTCTCTCTCCCGCTCTCTCTATCTTTCTCTCCACGTCGGGACAGTTTGTATCGCGGTAATCCAGTCGGGAGGTTTTAATGGATTTCTTTAATCCTATGAATTGTTTTTCACTTTAGAAAGAAACAGAGGTTTACAGCACGGTCTCGTAAATTTCTAACGAACGATTAAAACATTCAATACGAATTAAGGCGAACGGTATCATGAATCCCGGTTTCCGCTCGCGCGTTTATAGAGTCGTATTCGTCTGCATTCTCCACCCACTGAATTATTTAATGTCCATGATATTTTCTGTGTGGCCGGCTATCCTTTATGTCTCGGCAACAAGTTGGCTTTGGCCCGGTGATTTATGAAAACTGTCGTGAGATAGAAATTATGTTTTCAAATAAAATGATTTCGGATTGCAAGTAAATCTCGGTGACCGATAAATAGTTTTTGTTACTAGTAGAAATTGACGAGGAACATTTATTTTTCACTTAACTGTTATCGATGAAAGAAATTGTATTTTCGTTGCATGGAATTATTACTGTTCACAAAAATGTTCGTTTGGTTGTGTTTGACTGACGAAAGATATTTTCAATCTATGGGGAATATTAGTTTATACTATTATGATCAACAAGAATATTATTTCTCTCATTAACAACTGTAATGTGCGAATTGAATTTTCCTCACTGAAAAATGTTACGGGAAACCTAACTAAAATTTTATTTATCGATAATGGTTGTCAGTAAACATAAAATGTGCCGACATTTATAATTGTTACTTGCAACTGAAACATTTATAAAATGGAATTTTGTAAGCTGCAAGTTCTTTAGCAATTGAAAGTTCTTTAGAAATTGGATGTAATTTCTGCATTATTACATCTACTACAACAATAAGATATAGCTTAATTACAATTTACACTATTATATTAAGAAGTACGGGATTTAGAACCGGGTTGCTTTGGAATGTAATTTTTTTACTATAAATTAGTTATAATAACTAACGTGTTACAATCGTTAATCATTAATCAGATTACTTTTTGCCCAACTCTGGTTCCAACGCTAAAATTCTCTCCATTTAGCTCGCAACTTACAATTAGTGCAACCATCTAGGTGCAACGAATACCAGGTTCAGCTCAAGTTCAGTCTTCCCCCTCCAGTCTGAAAAATCCCAACTATCGCAGCAAATTACAAAATTTTGAGCATCTGTAATAAATCAGAAATCTGAATTTCGAAATCGCGTTCGCAACGAGCGTTGCCGAAGCCTGCAGATGCGACAGGATTTATGATAAAATTCCAATGTCGCTTAATTCAATGAAATTCTGCGACGAGACCGAGGTAGGGCGAGCGAAACAGAGGTGAAATTCCACGATTATACCACGCGAGGTACAAAAGACCGGCGAAATACTTCGGCGAGTCAAAGCTCGATGGGCAGACCCGGGAGGACGTGGACATTTAGCATTCAGCCCGTATGATTAGGCGGTCTGGCGGCGCATAGAAAATACGGTCATTCCGGCGGGTTATATAGAAACTCGAGAATGAATTATGTAAGGCAAAGTACTTCATTCGTCTTGCTCTTGTTATTTGGTGGGTGTAGTTAAACTCCGCGTATTACCGCGTCTGAAATATCGCCAGTAATTTTTAAGGCGAACGTGCCGCCGACTATGCACCGCTCCGCCCACGCCTCCCCCTATTTCTTCGCCGCCCTCTGCGCCCGCTGTTTAAACATCGCCGCGCCGGTGCGAGCCTCGAATCAACCTGAAATTTTACAGAGCGTGCTCGCATTTTTTTGAAACGCTTTCGCGGTAGAGCGAGCCGAGAATATTTCTCGCTGTCGCGCGGCGCAACGCATTCCGACGAGTTTATTTTACAAATTATTTTCCTCGGGCCGAGCCGAGCGAAGCTGAGCCGCCCCATGCTGATGGAACCGTATTTTCCCGCCAACTTTCGATGTTTTAAGGGCAGAAAAGAAATTCAAAGCGCGAAAGAAGCCCTCCGAGCACTCGTATTTAACTTTGAATCCAGAATTTCGAAACGGAACGTTCCCAACAATGAAAGAAGTACAATGTTGTTTAGACTTTGATAAGCTGCTCGCTATTCAACAGAGCAGCCTGCGAACGTTCCAGTTTTTCTGTCGAAACGTGCCAGGCTACCGAACGAACCTCTCGGAGTCAAGCCGAGAAGGAAAAGGGCACGTGGAACGATTTATCGGCAGCTATATCCTGCAACTTTGTACGACTCGGCTGTCTGGACGATAATCGTAACCTGTGGGTCCGTGACACGGCGCGATTGGGTTTGAATACGCTACAGGCGCTGTCATAAAATCTGCCGAAGCGCGGGCTGCTGTAAGCTAGTTTGCAATCCGTGTAGTCGGCGACCGATCAGTCAGAACGGTCTGCCTGGCGATTTCAACTTTGAGACGAAAATATTACGCGAATCGGAACTGGAGTCGCAGATCCTCGAACTTTCGCGGAGGTGTCTCGTCTGATTTTGTGCCCAAGATATATTCCTACCCGTTCTTGGAAATTTACAACGTCTAAGATAAGTCCACTATTTTATTACATGATACGAAGTATTTGATTCATCTTTATGTTACTTTGTGGAACTAGTCTTGATCTTCGAAGTTATGTCGAATAGTTGAACAGAATGTAGTCAGTTGCGAGTGAGAGATTCATTACAACGAATATTCTGAGAGCGATGATGTTAGAAGAACGTTGTATAGTGGCATTGCACAACCAGATTCGAAAGAATTTTACTTACATAATCATACTGTTATACTGAACCTTCAAACACTCACAAATAATCAGACATCGAACTGTTACATGTCATTGCAAATTCCTCTATGAATAATTACTACTAAAATTGATAGATTTTGATTTCTATATCAATAATGTTATATATAATCTGGTGTTCTGGCTTTACTGGCTTCTAAAATATACTTGACTGTTTTCACCTCTTCAATCTATCCAAAGAAAGATGTGAGAGCATTCATCTATGCTTGAATTAAGAAATTCATTGAATATCTGTCGAAGGAATCTTCATAATTGCGATAGTATTAAAATTAAAAATGTGAAACCATTTATTTCGACGGGTATATCAGGTTCAGCGCGAAATATTTCTGGAAGGTGAATTTTCAGCAAAATTACATGAAAATTACAATGAACTGTCACAGCAGTGTGTCCATCTGGAAGCGTCGAGATCTTATAGACCATGGTTAACGGGCAAAATGGAGTGGAGTCGAAAGTGAGCATTCTTTGGGAGTCGTCTTGACAACTGGGGTGGCACGATAAATAGTACCGTGCATGGGCAACTGAGCACAGGAAAGTATGGCAAAGGTGGAAGAAAAAAACTACCGCAAAAAAAGCAACAGAAAGGCCAGGCAGAGTTATCGGCTAGGAAGGAGCCGTTCGTCCGGTAAACAGATGCCGGTGAAAGCCGCTCATCCGGCAAACATTACACAGGCTTACCACTACGAGACTATCTCGACGATTGGTACATATCGAAGATTTCCTATGGCCGGCTGGGAATATGTACCTATACGTACGTACACCAAGTGCAGGGGAGCTTGTTGCCCCCTTGCGCGCCGTTAGGTAACTCTATTCAGAAGCTTTGCCCGGGAGACCTTCGACCCGTCTTAAACCATGGCCAAAGCGAATGTTTCCTACGGTAGACGACGTGGCGTAAACCCGCCACAAGACACTATGGGACCGAACCATAACCGCTGGACCGTGATGTCGGATGACTACGGGCTTTTGCGTCAGTTTCACGCCAAATAAGGAAGCCGTCGTTGCACAATCCACTGGCGGTGCACACACTCTGCTTGGCAGAAGAGGCATGTCTAAATAAATATCAGCCGGTGTCGCTGAAGATTGCAGATTTTAAACGCGACAAATTTTATGGGAAGTATTCAACCATTCTTGAAACAGACGGAGACTTCAATCGGTTTCTGTGTTTTTCAATTGATTACAGAACTAGGCGATGGTAAAACACGTTTGACACTAGGAATGTTGGACATTAAAAATTACTACTTGCCACATTTGTTCAGACTCTGCGCGATACTCCAATAAATGAATTTAGAAATTTTCGATAAAATCATAACGGTCACTAAAACAGGTAAGCAAAGTGAAAATGTTCAGGTAGGTTACTTCGAAGTGTCCGATTGTTTAATAAAGTTTTAGTGGATCAATTTTCATTATAGGTTCTGATTAGATTTTATACCAGTTATAAAATGACTCGATAGTTTGACAACCATTTACAGTGGTCATTCATTTTTGTTAAAACAATAAAGTTTCTTAGAAGAAGTTATAAAAGTCTATGTACTATTTTCAATTTTTTGAATTGATTAATGCTTTAACTAGTTAAAAGTAGCAGTAAAAAAACTAAACTGCCGATTTAAAGCATTTATGGCAGAAATCAACAAGTCAAATACAAATCTGTGACATTAATAGAATTTGAAAACATTGTTACATTATTTTGAACTTTTTACTACCATTAGAAAAGAAAAAACATTTTCATATAACTTGTATTTCTTACAATTAACTTAAATAATATTTATTTTGTATAAAAGGTCGCAGGCTAGTCATTATAAAAAGGGACGAGTATAAATTGCTGTAATTCAAGGTGTAAAATTAGGGAAGGGAGATTACATATATTTATAGCATTAATTTGAATAGGATCGTGTTTCAAAGAAAACACAATACAAACTTTAGTCGACGACTTCTCGCAATCAAGAAACCTGGCTTCCAAACAAAACAACAGAAGGCCATATATAAAGCACCCATGGGCACCACTCGCACGGAACCTCCCTAGACACGCTCCCACGAACAGGGTATCTCTGTATTCATGATTTAATCGGGAGGAGAATAACTCTAGAAAGAAGAATAAGCTCGAAATATAGTATAAGACTTCTATTATGTAAAGTATAGTTTCCCAAGAAAATGAGTTTGAAAATTCATCAGGTATGCACGCTATCGAGTAGTTATTGGCTAGTGTGTCTGATCATGAATGATCGTATCTGCTTAGGAATACTTACGCGCGAGTACCCAGCAAATATGCAAAGGCAATTTTGTCGAGAATAAAACCCTGTGTGAAAAAATGGTATTGTATATTTTATGATAAAAATAGGATGCTCTTTAAGGGTTTCCATAGTAAATGAATAGCACGACATGAAGTTTAAATAACTACAGGTTCTGTTACTGGAAAAATATTGTAGAAGAATACGTACGTTAATAACAGCCTTTCCTATACTTTATTTAAGAAAATCATTTCCAAAGAATCGATATTAAACACAACTATATGAAACACGAATATGTTAAAGAGTTGAACATTTTGTAAATGCAACAACAAATGTTTTCATGCAATCCAAGTAATATCAAAATTAAGAAAACTGTTACTCCAACCTATAAATGCATAAATATCCGCGGTTGAGTAATAACTAACCTGTTGAAATTTTTAAAAAGTTTTACGAAATTTTGGAAAAGTTACTCCGTTTTAAAAAATGTCCATATACAGAGTGTACCGAAAATCGTAGTCTAATCATGCAAAGGGCGATTCTACATGTAAAAATAAATCGTAAAAGAATAATGACATCTTTTCATTCAATGCTACGTATGCGAAACCAATTAGGTTGAAATAATAATACTATTCGATAGAAATCAAGCTGCACGTCTCTACACGACATACGAATTCTAATTTTCGACATGCTACAAGCCACGTGAACTTGGTCCCACCGATCAACTCAGTTTTCTTAAAAACAAAGCCTTGAATGAAAAAAGATTACTCTCTGTCTTCGATGAATTTTTGCATACAGAATCACACTAGTCGGTCGGTTGCACCATCATCACGACAACCTATATACTCAATAAAATCGTTCTGAGCTGAAAAAATAGTATGGCGCACAAATAATTCTCGAAATCTAGTAGCTCGTAACATATCATACAGTAGCTCAAAATGTTTTGGCGTAGTTTAGTGGTGTCACGAATAATCACGAGACCAGGAACAAAGATTTAAATGGACATTTAGTTCGGAACTAAACAGTTTAAAAGCGTAGGGTGCGTGACGCGCTGGCGTTGAGACACTGGAACCGTTGGCTAATCGTCTTGGTTGTACAGCCGGCATACCTGGACGGCAGAAAGCGCAGATTTAATTAAAACTAGTAGCCCACGGCGAACATATTTTCCGAGAGAGGATACGCCCTTCTCGTACTCGTTACACAGACGCAAGGGAACTCGGTGGGCGTTTCGAATCCGACATTCCGCGCGATGCCGCCGGCCTTTTTTCACGACGAGATGAGAAATTGTCTAACGTGCAACCAAATTTCTCAATTTCGCTGTAACGCCCGGAATTTCGGTGCAAACAATTTTGACGAATCTTTCTACTTCCAGAACTTCCGTAGTAACCGGCGACCGCACTCTGTTATTATTACGGGGAAATTCCCACGTACATTTTACACAATGCCGGATGGGTTTCGGCGCTGTCGAGGACCAGAGAAACCGCAGTTACACGCGGAACAGTATAATTTTACGAGAATAGTCAGATAATTAAATGAAAGGGTAAACGCGCCGCGGTTTCATTCGAATTTTTTCAGTTTACCAGAGTGAAGAGTAAATGGAGGCTTTTATCTCTTTCGAATATTTTTATTGAAGATGAAACAGTGCCGCCAAATTGCAGAACAACGTGAAAATATACTATGGCTAGGCACTTTCTATGCTGGTAATGCTCATGCGATGGAAGAAGGAATTTTCATCGTTGGAATAAACTTCATTCTAATGCTAACAGGTTTTGATATTTCCTTGTTACGGTTTTATATATATATATATATATATATATATATATATATATTTTTTTTTGCTTTCAATACGTAATACATTTGTCTTCCTCAGTTAATTTTGGAAAACTTTGTACATTTGTATAATACGTGTTGGACGCTATTGATTTCGAATGACGAAGAAAAGATGGAACCTAAGAAACAAAATTTTAGAAAAGAAATTCGCCGGACAAGATAAGATAGGAATAGATAAGAATTTGCTCAAATAAGTTTTTATTCGAATAAGAATTCACTGAAAGAAGTATTCATTAGAATAAGAATTTATTCGTACAGGAATTCAGACGGAAAGTTTGTCACTTTTGAGTAGATTGTACAAGTATTTGAAACTGAACTGATCCTAAATGTGTCCATATAAACATATTCATATAAAATTAACAATTCATGTAAGTATTCATATAAAATAAAAAATTGTTCAAATAAGTAGATAAAATAATTTTTGACGAATAATAATAGTGTCACTAAAATTTGCCATACCATGTTTAAAAATAATTTTGACCGTATCAATTTTGTTTGTATCTCAAATACTGTTAAGAGTATAAGTAAATATCAATTTTATACGCATAAGATGCAATAAACCATACGAAATGGAAATGCTGTGAAAGAAGCCATATTTTGGATTTCGAATTGAAACAGTTTCATAGTAGTCCCCAAGTAAAATACCAGAAGCAAAAGAGAAGATTTGTCTATAGGAATTATCAACAAGATGAATCAAAAGATGTGAATCAAATTCCAGATTTTGCAGCGCTTGCTGAGAGTAACCGAATAAGTCTCACTTATTCCAAAAACTAATCGATGCTTTCTCTTACGTAACGACAACGCGTCGAGTTTAAGATCGAATTGCTTCGTTCGAAATGCAAAATAAGACGAATGCTAAGAAATTAGCGAACACGCTGGGAAGTTCGATCCGTCGTATAAACGTTTTACGGCCTCGCCTGCAAAATGGATGCACGCGCAATCAAGCGACACACTGTTCGACAGTTTGAGACCTGTATAAACGCACGTTTACAGCGTGTAACGGCCACACGAGAATAACAGAGATGGGCGCCGGAAGAGATCGGAAAGGAAGGGGAGGAGGTGGAGAAGAGAAGAGAAGAGGAGAGGAGAGGAGAGAGATCACGGCATACAAAGGAGCGTCGAGACTCTCCTGATACGTGGCATTGCCGTGAAGCGTGAGCGTATTGCACGACATAAAAGTAAGATCCACCTAGCGGCGGCGGGACACGTAACGCATGAAATCGTTCGAAAAGATCGACATAAACGGCCCTTGTTTGTCGTTTATCGCTCCGACCTGGTCATTGGTAACCCGGCGCTCCACGGTCCATGCAACGGAGACGCCGTTGCGCGGCGATAATAACAACCATGATCGATCATAAAATCGTGGCCGCTGCTCGCCCATTTCTAGAGCACCTCTATAGATTTTTCGCGAGAGTGAACGGTTCTTTCCAAACAAAAATTATTGGATGTTTTTAAAATTTTCTGATAGACATTTTCGTTTATTCTGTTCAAATTATCGGTAGTGTTTTTTGTAATTCTTTAAATATAATTGCATTCTATTTTATACGTAACTATAATCAGTAGACTCCAGATTTTTTTACGCTTCTAGAATATAAAGTGATAGATTTTTACTACTCAGCTATGCTATAAATGTATACAATTTGCAGTGTAGTAATCATATTGACATCGAAATGGAGATACTATGAGTTTTCTAAATTGCATTCTATTAAAACTGTAATATAACCTTACAATAAGAGCTGCAAAATATATCTTGCAAAAATAATAAATAATAAGACAATAAAAAAGATAATAAAAATCGGTTAAAAACAGTACAGAAAACACAATACATTAAGCTAGCTCAGATTACAAATTTTAACAATCAGCACAAATAGTTCTATAAGAGAGATACTGATTCCAATAAATTTGTTCCAAAAGTTCAATTTACGTTCTAAAAACGTAGAAGATAAGAATCTGAAAGCGCCAAGAACGTCAATCATTCGGAAATTGTGAAGGGATCATTTACTTTATCATCGTGATGCAGTGTTCCCATTTTGAACGTGCAAGCAAAACAGCATCGAATTCCCGGCATAAGCAAAAATGCAACAGTTATGTCAGTGGCATTATTGAAACAACTGACGGATCGTAACGTATGCATTGGTGGCAGCGAAAGTGTTAAAAAGCTTTTCACGCGAGTTGGCACGAGCCCATGTGAGCCGAGTTAAGCCATAAGGGAGAAATATCATTGAAATTCACATGAGCACACGTGATTTGGTACACCTCACGCGCAGACGGTGCCCCACGCTTTCCTGCTAACCGTCCTCAGCTCATCGGGTATAAAAATTTAATGCCCTTTATGTGAGCACGTGCATATCGAAATTCTGATAAATGTCGCGTCCTTATCCACGCATTCGAATACCACAAATTTTTTACGAATTTGCTGTGGTTAGAAACCAATGTATGCTTTCATTGCATTTGTCAATAAGGAATCATTTTCAAATTGTTTTAACATTTTAAGGAGAGATCTCTAATAATTTTTTCCGAATCAAAAATTCTCCAAGAAGCGACAATAATTT
>CM052168.1:1375492-1443994 GCA_028455555.1 Augochlorella aurata | reverse complement strand
TCAGTAAAAATTATGTATTATAATTACTAATATATAA
This sequence comes from Augochlorella aurata, assembly GCA_028455555.1. NCBI lineage: Eukaryota > Metazoa > Arthropoda > Insecta > Hymenoptera > Halictidae > Augochlorella > Augochlorella aurata. The sequence continues at coordinate 1,443,957 of CM052168.1, read as the reverse complement.
TCGTTTTAAGAAATAATCACTATTTCTATGTTTGTCAACAATTTTGTATTGCGATGAACATGTATTGCTATTATATAAGTAGAACTGAGTTTTTCTACAAAATAAAAATGTTCTACATAGATTGCAAAAAACTAGAACTATCTAGATAAATATTCTTGTCATGAATAATTGTATTAAGTTTTAAACAATATAGACAAATTGCAAAAAATAATATTTGTATGAAATAATAATAATAGTTTGTGTTTCGTCTACTCATTTTTTTTATAAATGCATAAAATCCACAGTATGGATTTAAGAATGCAAAACGTATGAAACAAAGCAAATAAGATACAGAATACAAAGCACCGACGTCGCTGAAATCGCTCGAGATAAGCACGGTGACTCGCATAAGCTCAGCTTGTGCAAGTTCATGCGAAACGGGCCTAACGGTTTACGATCGACGGGAATCTGTAATCCTACACCCTGGCGCGAGTAAATTATTTACGACGTCGTGGAAAGCGACGAATAGAGTTAAAGGACTGAGGAGAATGAATGAAATCCGTCGTAACACGAACTTATTGTTCAGAACGTGATCCGATTCTGAGAAATTCGAGGAAATTGGGAACAGCTCTAGAAAATGAACTGGAAGTCGCTGAAATTACGTGAAGCTTTCAAAATAAATACTCGAAATTCCATGCCGGGAGAGACAGATATTTGGTGACGCTGACAATATGAAAATCCATCGTCTTTACAACGAAATTTGTCGTCGCTCGAATATCTCTACAATATGTATCTCTTTATCGTTTTCTCTTTACACTACAGTTTTTTCGAAGCTGTACGAACTATTTGAAAGAACTGTTCCTTTGTGGCAATATACACAAAATTTCAATAGAAAATAAATATAGTGATAAAAATTTTGCAATAGCAACGAGGCAATGCGACAAATATATTCATTTACATATACAAGACAGAATTCTATGAAAGTTACTTTAACGTCGTTATTATTGTGAGTGTCGCACTATCGGTGCGTGACTTGTTATTCAAATCTTCTATGCTACTTTATTAATTATGTATGTTTGTAGAACGCTTTACTGCGAACATTAAAGTCATTATTTTGATTAACTGAGGAAAATGACTTCTTTAGGATTCAATGCGGATGACACACGCAGAGCTGTTACGTGTCAAAGGTGAAATAACAGAGTAGTGAAATAGAAGTTTACGGGAGCATTTTCATCATATTTTTAGCCGTTGTAATTTCCAAATTCTATATTAACTTCTAAGAATTTAATAATTTTAGGGATGATTTTACTTACTTTCATGATAATGATTCTTTATCTTGTTCCAACACTTTGACTGCCAATCCGACAAATTGAACAATTCTTTAGAAGGGAAATAATTCATATGACGAAACAAAAATTCGAAGGTAAAGATACGAGCATAAACCTTGTACGTTCTTTCAACTTTCTGTTGCAGGCCTAATGTGATATATTGAGCACATTAGCGTAAATATTAATTGCTTCACAAAAAGACTGGTTTCGGATCTTTTCTTTTACAATTTCTGATAGAATTACAAAAATGTTTCTGGGAGAAATTTGTATACGAACTTCTTTATTCGAGCATATATTATACTTCAAGTTTCAATAAATCCAGTCTCAGACAATATAATTTAAGGCTTGGTAGTTCTAGCGTTAAAAACAAATAAATCCGTAACGCATATATATTAACATCTTGCCACATGTTGACGAGTGTGACTCGTGACGAGTATTTCTTGTAATTAAGTTGAATATTATTCCGTTCTCCTAACTCACTATTTAACACTAAACCTACAGAGTTTATCACATTTTTTATCTTAACATTGCTAAAATTATGAAAAATAGTGAAAAGTCTAAGTACATTCAATCTTGCCATAGTTATGAAGCAACACTCGTTAGCACTTTTAGTGTTCGATAGCTTTAGCGTAAAGCATTCAAATAAAGAAATTACTGCAATCGAAACCAACAATTGTAACCGTGAAGACAATGGCACAGCAAAGTTTAAAGCGAACGACGGGAAAAAAGAATCTCGGCGATCTAAAAAAGATCGATAAACTATGGATCCCAGCCGATTGCGCGAGCAATTCAATTCTACAGAGGATGAATTCATGGCCAGTGATTTTTCGGAAGCCCGGGCTACAACATTGCAATCATATCATCGCGAAAGTTAAATCAGCCTGATCCATTCGTGCTCGGGAGCCGGCGCGTTCTCTGTCAAACGAGTCCGAGCAGCAAAGCCGTTTCAGGGCGAGCGTGCAAGTCTCTCCTTTCATTCAGGAATGCGCCGGCGATCGTTTCCAATTCGATACCGCTATGCGTGTCGAGGATACGCGCGCGCGGGTTGCGTGCAGCTCGCATATGCGGGAGATCGAGGGTATCGAATGTATCCGCGCTGGCTGGATGAGGAAAAGCCTGTCGTATTTTCATGACGGGAAGTCTGCGCTGCCTCCGATAGCTTGCGTCCCTGCAGATCGATTTTCATCGTGATACGAGCGAAGGCTGTAGACCGGACAATCGAAAACCTGGCCGGAGGGTAAACGCGGATTTCTCGTTTCACGGCGCCGCCTACGCCGACGCCGACGCCGTCGTGTTTTCCATGTCCCCGTGGACGTCGGCACGTCTGTTTGTCCACGTCGTCTCCGGCGACCGAGTTATTCGACCCCTCTTCGCCGTTCCTCCGGCGAGTATACGTGAACCTCGGCACACGGACAGGGACCTAGGCGATATACGCGCGTCAGTGTACATCGCCGGAGATGGACACATACACGGACCTGCATCTATCTATACATATCTATACTCATATATACATATATATACATATATATATATATATATATATGTATATGTATATATACGCATACGTGTCTGTATACATCCGCGTGCGTGCGTGTGTATGTTGGTATACGCCTCCGCCATGAGGCCGGCCCTCCAGTGTCAGTTGCGCGTGTTTGCTATGCTCGCCCAGGCATGTTTCCAACTAAACTAACCTCGCCACGCCTCGACGCATTGGCGTCGTAGCCGCAAAGCGCATTGCTACGAATCAGATCCTTTCCGAATGTTGCGGATACCGGTGTGATCACGACGTAAGCCGGCTCATCTTCCAAACACACGTACACGTATTTTTCGAATTTTCGGGAACGTTCAGAAGCTGTCTTTCTGGTAGCAGTTGCCACCCGAATTCAACCCTTAACCCGGCGCAAGTAGCGGTGCATTGCGGAAATGCATTCAGGCACCAGCGAAATTTGTGCGGCGATGTTCCTTTATGAAAATGGCATGATGTAACGTTGTTTGAACGAATGCGACTTCTGGTTGTTCAACGAGATTTACTCGCCGCTGATGAGATAGATTAGGTGTGCCTGCCTTGGTAAGAACTTGCAAGCTACTGAAATTTCTGATGAAAATTGTAACAGGTACATTTTGAAACAGGACGATGTTCCTCCAAAAATCACATACATCGATACTATAGACTGAGATATTAACCAGTTAGTTGTTTTTAACGGAATTCTTGTACACGTTTCTCAAAATATGGTGTATGAAAGTAAAGTAAAATAAAATTTGTCTTGTTCAAGTCATTTTATTAAATTATAACATTACTTTGGAGTGTTTGTATTTCAATAATAATAATAAGTATTAGAATCGAATACGTATACGAAATGTACTTTTAAACTCCGTGTATCTATCATAACGGTACACGAAACAATTCAGTAGGATGTGCCAATTTAAAAAAATTGTTGCAGAACAAGCTAATAAAAATTCTTCTTATTTAAATGAATTCAAACATCGCCAATGGTAGTAACCATTAAATCTATTGTAACATGACAGTCATAACACGAAATGTCATTTTTTCATGGCGAGAATACTCGTGAAAAACGACTAACTGGTTAAGAAGGATATACATGTATACTTTGATATTGTTTATTAAATTATAGAGTATTAAATATGTACCGTATAAGTACAGCAACATTTTTCAAAGATATTGCAACAGCTACCTAATTAACATCAAATCTGGAGTGAATTATGCAGGCTGTTTACTGTATATGTATAGTAAAACGTTCACATACTTTTGTTCATAAAGATTCTGTGGTAGATGTTTTTCAATTGTTTATTTCTAGTGCTACTTACAAATAATCATGCAAACTGTATTCTGAACAGTTTTTCGTGAATCTAACACCTTTCTCCCGATTTTAGTTAACAAAGTGTTTTATTTTAACTTCACAAATAATGTTATATTATTACATTATATATCGCAACTTTTACATTGAAAATAAATTGTCAATCTACAATGCCAAATGACACAACAATATCTTTCGTAATCGTTAGAAATGTTAGTAATTATAATCTAGGAATTTTGTTGAAAATTAACAATTCTAAATAATCTTCAATGCACTGTAGTTATAATAGATATAATTTTAACACCATGTACAGATACTTCGAGATTTATTTGCATATCATATTCATGTTTTATTTATGCAATTCGAAACTGACACAACAATATTTGACAAATCAGCAGCAAATGCAATTGAAGCGCATGACAAATCCACGCATTGGAAACAGCAAATAATCCCAAACAAATTTTGAAATGTTCACATCGTTACAGTCGCAACAAAACCTTTTAATGCAGGATATTCTATAGAAATATTTGACATATTCCAAATGTAAGAAATAAAATCTCTGCTATAAACTCGTGTTCCAAAGGTGAAAGTAAGTGCCACAGTTTCATTCAAGTTTTTTGCTAAGAAATACAATGAAATTGGTTGAAGAACTTCCATGGAATTTCTAAAGAATTTTGCGTTTAAAATCTTCGATTGCGATTAACCGTACGATGGAACTCGTGTGCTACAACATTTGAAGCCCATTCAACATGTGCAACGTGCGGGGCGGAACATACTTGAAGCGCTTAAAAAGGGTCGCTTTTCAAAGGCATCACACGCCGAAGAGGGGTTTTCAAGTGTGTTGTGCGCCGCGCGTTGCATATGCGGGCACGCGGGTTTTCGAGTACAACGGAGAAATGTATTCCAGAATTATTGCCATGAAATATATTGAATTTGAATTTCTAAGATACTTGGCTGCTCGACCACTTTTCGAATTCAAATCCACTCGTTTCGGACGTGCAAGTTTTTGCGGATTCCTAATAGCAAAGGTGTTGGTTAGTTTTTCGGGAATTTTTTTCCGAGAAAACGACGCTTGAGTCTTTGTAGACAGTGTTTCTGATAAGTAGACTGCCTGTCTTTATGCAAAGTCCCATTTTCTACAATATTTCGAGAGCATTAGCGTACGCAGGCTTTTATTTCCCTAAGTAAAAGATGTAGTGAACGAAATCATAATTTTCTTGTTTAGCGTCGATGTATCGGTTGTGGTTACATTAAGGATTTATATAAATTTCAACACAATTAATCTTAAAATGTCGTATCACTTAAGAAATGTGCAAGTTTTGATACATTATTTAATTACTTTAGTTTCAATATCTAACTTCCAATAAGGTAACAAAATGATTAAAGAATTACTACAATACAAAAGTAGTAAGTAGTTTGTGACCATTTGTGCACCAGTACTGATCATGTTTAGTAGTACCATTTCAGGTCACCTCAAAAAAAATAATATTACATGGAAAGATATAAAGTTTTAAACAATTTTGCTTTTCTATATTTCACTTTCTAGTATTTGAAAATCTTAATGTTATAGCACATAATGATAACATAAAAGTAGTTTTATATCATAATACTTATTTTATTGTTACTTTGCTTCATTGTTTTTTGCATAGAATCCGCAGTCTAATAATGATAAATCTGAGCAATTTTACGCATTTACGTTAAATCGTAATGAAAATCCAAAACACAGACTTGAATATAATCTGATTTTATTTTTAGTTCAATGGACAGTTATGTGAAGGAATATAAATCTGATTTCATTTAAATTTCTTTCAGCTTGTGAATGAAGGTGTAAAGTATGAACTGATATCTACATCATTTTAGTGAATTATTCAACCGATGCTGAAGTGTGATCTATGTTTTACAGACTATTAACACTTTAGCTAATAGGAATCTTTTTAATGTCTGCGTTTCATCTATAACAACTTTACTTATTCTCTTTTAATAACCTTGTGAATTTGTTACATAACATTATGATGTGTAAGCAAAATACAAATTTTCCAAGATAAACGTAAGAAACAGGAATTAAATGAAAATGTACATTGTTTGCTTTAATAATTTTGATAAGTCGAAAATAGTGTCAAAATATCATCAAATCCCTCTTAAGTCTTCACAATTTTATATTTGAACAATTCAGTTCGGCCATAAATGCATAAAATCGACACTCCAGTTATCATTGTTGAAAGTAACTTTGGCTCAAAATTCCCAATTAACTTTTTAGTTCCTTAGGTCTTTCAAGTGACTTTATAGAGAAGTACACTTGCAACCTTGCTAGTAACAGTTCTCATGTGTTAATAGGTGTAGTATTAAACTTACTGAACCGATTAAAATGACTGGTTTCACAATTTGTATGTTAAAGGTGCTGAAATTATAAAAATTCTTACATACAAGATACTTGAATTTTCTTAATCTAAGCCTATATCATAATAAAAGTGGTGCGAGGTTTATGTGAAAGTATGTAATCTTTTTATCGATACACGTTAGTTACTTATAGGATTTGGTTAAAACCATATTTCCAATTCTCGTTTCAAACTTCTTTCGCGCTCAGGTAAGAAATACATTTCAAAAATCACAAAAATAGTTTCGTTCCCAAAAATACTTCCAACTACCATAATACGCACTTTCTAAGGCAGAAAAAGGAATCGTTGCGCCGAGCAAGATCCGCCGCAAGCGCGGCGAAAGGATTGGGAAGTTTTCATTTGAAATTATAAAATATTCCTTTGCTTCTGGAGAGTACACGTCTAAAATAAAGAGGTTATCAAAACAACGAGGTCGTCGCCGGTTCGTCGGCGGTCTGTTAGCTGGTAGCAACAAATAGGTAGCTCTGGGGCGGTAGGAACGTTGAACGCTCGCTTTTGTATTTGCATTTGACCGTTTCCCCCTTCCTTTCGCCCATACTTAATTCAAGTAGAAAGTAGACGAGCAAACCCATAGTGCATGAGGACTCATAATTTCTGCTCAACGGCACCTTCAAAGATGTGGAGAAACGTAATAACAGGGGTAGAGAGGAAGAGAGGGGAAGAGGAGAGGAGAGGAGAGGAGAGAGAGAGAGAGGGAGAGAGAGAGAGAGAGAGAGAGGGGACGATGAAAGAGCCGGAAAAGAAGGAGGAAGGAACGAAGAGCGGTTGAAACGATGACCAAACCACTGCTTTGATATACTTATATAGCCGTTACGTCGGAGGATGAGGTAGAGTCCACTTTGATTACCGGATGACGTACTCGGACCGGGTTCGCTTTTGCGGCAGTCGAATGCTACCGATTCGCCGGAGCGTACTGAGGGTGCACCCGAGCATGAAGATGTCGTCCACCCCCTCCGGACTCTCGCATGGAGATTTCTACGTTATTTCGACTTCAATTTCAGATTGCCTCTTCTGTCGGTACAATAATTTTCGTCGACGCGGAATCATATCCTGCGCTGTTAACCGTCCCGCTTTACATTTATGAACCGATTTGAAACGCCATTAAGGTCGTCGGGTACGTTCGAAAGTCATTATTATCTTGCCTCCGAAGCATAACTTCCTTGCGAGTCGGTTAAAAGCTGTTTCCATAAATTCAACATCATTATATTTATCGCGCCAACTCGGCCGCCGTTTTCTATTTTTTTTTCTTCTTCCTAAACAAGTGCGAGCTAATTGCAAACTAATTTCTATTAAAGTTTGTCATTCGTCTGCGACACGGCCGCGATACGGTAACACGGCGAGAGTGATAATTTCCTTATTCGAATGTTACATAAAGCGAAACGCCGGCGAGAAGGTATAGCATGGAATTCCAATATTGACGTCGAACAATATCCGGGGAGCTACGGAACTGAGAAAGGAGGAGCTCAATAACTGGGATGAATAATATTGGAGGCACCGCCGTAACTGTGTATTACACGCCGGGCTTCTATAAAAAAAATTTAATTTTCACTGTTTTCTAGCCCCGCGTTTCCCTGTGTTTTCGACATATGGAATCATCGTTCATCGCCGACTCTTACTATCGCTTCGTGCAGTTGCAATCTTTTTATACTCGTTCGCGGAATCATATTTGAAGAGTTTATAAAATATGGAAGAAAATAAACAGCGTGATAGAAAGGAACAGACTGCTCTCCAAAATGTTAGTGATCAAAGTTATCATTGTGCTAATAATTCTATAAGTGACACGAGATTACACTTCTCTGTAACCTTAATTGTAATGTACCTGACAATTAAACTGATTATACAAAAGTAGATTGTGTAAAAGTGGAATTAGATAAACATGTACTTCTTTTTCAATATTATCGATAAAGCATAAGTAAAATCTTATTGCGTCTTCAATTCTTGGTCTTTTGTTTAACCATTCCTGCAATAAATGTATAAAATCTACAGTCTACTGACAACGTACACAAGCAGCAGAACCTCTGTTGCGCGAGAAAATAATTGCTGTGTCGATTAAACCAATTTGAATGATTCGACGAATAACAGAGGTTTGCTACGTTTGCAATCAACTTGAATTCTTGAGCAGAAAATTGGATCATTGATGGAGCTCCTGTTAAATGTTGAAATATCTATTAACAGGAAAACAACATAATATTTAGTCGATTGCTGCAATTATCACTATCATCGGCTACACAGAAAAACATTTCTTTTTCTACTTCTCGCATCGTCAATTTATTACTAAATTGTTTCAATCGTCTCTATATTTTCTACTACAAGGGTCAGTCAATAAACAAATTGCTTTTCTTCTACAATTTTTGTTTTTAGAAATATGTATCTTTTCGCATTATGGTGTCTTTTTAATACACATAAGTTATAACTTTAAGATAAATGATTTTAACCCTTATGTTTGAATGTCTGAAGAATATTCAGTAACATTTGTGATCTAAAATAGTAAGAAGTTTAAACGTGATAATTGTTTGAAGCTGTTGGGATGTGTTCCAACTCTTTCGTACTATATAAAATTTTTATAGGTGTGTACAGTAAACTTTAACTGTGCAGTAGCATTATTAAATTTGAAATTCCTTCTGTTTACGATTTTTCGTCTGAATCTTTCGCCCGCTACTGTATATTTAGAACTTACTTATACGGGTTGTAGACATTTTAGAGGCTTAATTGTAAAGCGTTACATTTAAATTCTGAAAGTGTATAAGAAGAATTCAGTGGTCCGCTGAATTTATTCACTGTAATGAAGGTTTTATTCAAACAATTAATTTTTAATATTTAAAATGAACACAGAATATTTGAAAATGTCCTACGAGACCTAAGGGTTAAATACTTCTGATTCCCTTCTCACTCGTTCATATCTATTAGGCGACAACCGAGAGGAATTTCTCGCAGTCTCATGAACAGGTCTACGGTTCGTCTGTTAATTTTTCAAATTATTCGGAATAAAGCCCGCGTCTTTTCGATGCCCGGGAGTCCAGGAGTGATATCCATGATTTCGCAGTGATTGCCAATGCAAATATACATTTTCTCTCTCGCGCTTTCTCACCCCCGGCCTGTCTCCGTCTCTGTCTGTCCCTGTTAGTTTGATTCAAGGATGAGGGGGCAGAGGAAGTAGAGCTTTCTGCGGCCTGCTCCAACTCCCCATGAATAATGCAGACTCGATGTAATTGATCGCCCAATCGGAATGGCCTTTTATTTACTTTCCTCTGCTCCGTACCGGCCATCCGTTCCTTTCTTCGCTCGAAAGTTATTTGACATCATTTACGAACGAGGAATGCGTTTCGTTCTCCTCCTTCTTCCGCCTTATCTGCTACTCTTTGTTCTTCATCGATCGTTTAGTTTTTTCACGATAATAATGTTAACCGCACTTTTACTATGACAGTTCGTTTGTTATTCGATCGGAGGGCTAACGCGTACCAAGCCTACAGTCAGGAAAATATTGCCGAAATTCGTTTGCCACTGACAGCTATTGCAATCAGATAATGTGAATGGGGCTTAGTACTTTTTGCCTTATGTTTTTATCGTGCGTATGTTCGGGGTACACTCAATGTTCCTATTCGTCTGAATCCTCCCCGTTTTATGATTCATCTGTCGGAGAAGTTCCCAATCTAACACAATCATGTATAATATAATACAAGTCAGTATATTTCAACACATTTGTTTGCAACTGATAGAATCCATAAAAAGTAGAAATCAGTATATTTCGATAAATAATAAATCAAGCTAATTTCTAGTAAATACTTCTATCTCATTATATTCTTAACTTCTTAAGACAGATAAATATAAAATTAACGATCCAATGTCAAAAATTCCATTTGAATGTAATTTAATGACCTTCAATTTAGAGAACCATGTACACGTTTCTCAAAATATGGCGTATGAAAATAAAGTAAAATTAATCTTGTTAAAATGAGAATTTGTAATTTCAAACAGTAGAAAGATTAAAAACATTTAATAATGTCAAAATATTATTTTCGACCTACTAGAATTATTAAGGTAAGAATGTAACTTTTAAGTTACTTCTGTTTTTTTTTGCATCTGATGCAGACAATTTTTATTTTGCATAAAGATCTGCAGTCTAATTATAACATTACTTTGAAATGTGTATATTTCAATAATAATAAACGAAGTATTAGAACCAATTAGTTGATTATAATATATTCTCAGTCTATCCAACGACGTCAGGAAAAAATGTCAAAAATATTTGTGGTACCATTGGAAATGGATCTAACGAAAGTATGAAACGTACTCTTGGTACATGCAAATACAATTTCACAAGATGTGGGAATTTAAACTATTGGTAAAGAAAAATGTTCTCCTCTGGATGAATTCAGATTCTCTCAAAATTATTACGCATCAATACCGTCTTAATCCTTCTGTAATCAGTGTCCATCGTACAGCAATACGAGTAAGAATTACAAAATAAAATAAACATGCTGCGAAACAATGCACGAAGTTCGGAATTTAAATGAATTTATTTCGTGTTCGGTATCATTTCATATGAACATGGTTGACCGTAATTTAGGAAAACTGTCGCAAGCACTGGAGACGAGTTTCCTAGGTAGTACGTCAGGAAATCCCTCTGGGAGAGAATCTCTATCCGGTTCGAAGGTAGCTACATGGCAAAGAGTCCGACATGGACAGGAGGACAGAAGGAGAAGATCCTGGAAGGAGGCAGACGGGAAACGGAGAGGAAGAGGTTCTCGGGGAGAACGTGTACAAGTCGGCAGACTGTGCAGCAAGCGTAGGTCGTCTCGAATCCCTGAGCCAACCGTTCTTCCGTCCGAAAACTTTTTTCCGTCCTCGAGGACTATAACTCGACAAATTCAATCTAATGCCGGCTCGAACCGAATCCCGTTTCATCGAAATTTCAGGCAACATAATTTCAGCGCAATTCGAGGAGGGAGTGAGAAATCGAAGGGAACGCCGAGTTCGAGGCGGAATGGACGACGAGACGAGACAGAAGGCAGGCCCCGTCGGTCGGTCGGTGTACTTTGCCAGGAGTGGATCGTAGAGTGTGGTAGCAGCCGCTTCCACAGAGATAATGCAGTTATTTCATGCCCGGGCACCGGTAATTGGCTGTACGTTCGCGGCGGAGGTACACCATGGTACACTCTGGCGACAGCCGCTCACTTTACCTCGCGAAACAATACAAGGTTGTTCGGGCCAATTTCTCACTACGAAAGTTAACCACTATTCCTCAGAAAAATAATTCGCTTTCATTTTTCACGATACGTGGATTATAGTCTTATGCGTGTAGTTTTAATTAGGGATGGGATCAAGTTCAACATGTAGCTACTTTGACAACAATTGATGACTTTAATTCGCGAAACAATACAAGATTGTTAAAGCCACTTTCTTAGATTGAAAGTCAGCTACTAATCCTCGTGGAGACAATTTAGTTCAATTTTTCACGAAACGTAGATTATAATCTTGCGTACGTAGTTTATATGGGTGTGGGGTCAAGTTCAATATGTAACTACTTTTGGCAACAGTCGTTCATTTTATCTCATTAAACAATACAATGTTGTTGTAGCCAATTTCTCAGTCCGAAACTTAACTAATATTCTCCAGAAAAATAATCTAGTTCTATTTTTCACGATACATAGATTACAGTGTTAAGCATGTGGTTCTGACTATGAATAGGATCGTGTTCAACAAACTACTTACTACTTACTGGGTTTCGACTAGTATTCAAAAGATATGAGATTTATATCTTGAACGGGGTACATGTAGGTTTGAAAACATAATTGTAAGTACTTAATTACTTGTTTGGTTAATTTAACAGCTATTAAAATGTCACCTGTTCGAGTAACACCAAAATGAACGCTGGCACGAGTGGTATTGCTATTACATGACACGAAACATAAATGTATCGGTTATTATCCAAGTTAAAATTGTGGCTACATAAATCTTGAAGTCTAATCATGATTAGTGCAGAAATGTATCGATATCCTAGTAACAATTACAAAAGTATCGATATACAGGTATAGTATTCGGTTTAACAATAAATACAAAATTCGAACAGTTTTCAAAATGAAAGTAGCACAATTATGGAAAGTATATATGGAAAGTATATATGGAAAGATATTCTTTGGCAAGTTCTAAAATTATTGAATAATCTAATGTATTGGTCTTTTAATATGTTATATGTATCTAGAATTAAGAACCATTGACTCTTTCTTATAGTTATTTAATTACGAGAACAAACTATTGATGCATAAAACCGTGTTCTTTTTAATCATTTACGTATTTGAAACTATATTCTAATAATTGATCAAGCTTGTACCACAATAAATTTAATATGTATAAACGGAATGTTTAGTTTGATGAGAAATTATCAGCATTTAACGTAATTGATGTATGTATCCGTAGTCATATTGAGAGATATATAGGTAATTCAGGTTGCCTCGGTGATTTCAATGCGCCGCTTGTGTTCTTCTGTGATTCGTAATGCGTACTTGTAGGCATCATTTCGTATTATTACCATTGGCATTATTCATCAGTGTCTTCAGGTAACTGCTCATACGATAAAACCGTTACTGTGTACCTAGGATCAACTTTGAAAATTATTTCAACACCTATGTATATTCATTATTGCAATAAGTAGGAACGGTCAGCAATAGACAGACAGATACATGACAATATTCAGTCATTTACACATTTCTCTTACACCTGGCGATATTCGTGATTGAATCAAAAGTGATTGCTCATGATCAGGATGAAAATTGCGGTCCAATTTAGAAAAAAACCTGATTTCCAATTTGATTGCAAAGTGTATAAACTATTAATTTCCAAGCTAATCCATCCATTCTTTACTAAAATATGTTATCACCGTAACATATCAGCTACACGAATAAACTGAATTGGTGCAAACAAATATGAAAATTCTGATAGAGAAGCAAACGTCTCTGAATCAAGAGTTGTTACTTGAAGGAATACAATGTAGAATTCGAGCACGACATGCAACTAAGAAACTCGACACTGAAAATTAGTTTCTTGATCACTTAAAGTGAATCATTATTCTAATATTAATCAACGCGACTATCGGTTCCACAAGAGACTAAGTTCCCTGTCTCGACGGAATCGAATACTTGCTCTAGTAGCTGATGGTGCAACTGTCGCCGGTGAACAATGCCTTTCATGTAATATGGTAGTGCCGTTTCATGGTTTCGCTGTTCACTCGCTTTCCCAGTAATGGAGGTTGACAGATCCTTTGATGATGTCATGGAAAAGGAGAAGGGTAGCTAAGGAATCCCGGCTCTCTAACCCTCCACCTGTCGTCATGATGTCGACAGGGCTCTGTGGGCGTAGGAGAAAAAGACACCAACTATAATAAGACTGCCGGAGACACTCTTCGTTACTAAACGAGTTTCAGGACGGCGGATATTAAGTTATTCCTTTTTTTTCCTCCTCGGCGAACAAAAATCTCTGCAACCTGCGCGACGGGAGCTTATGAAACTACGTCGGCAGATGCAACGCGGAACGACATTGAATTTTCATTAAATCGTAAACAGAGCAAGGACCCGTGTATTCGGATAATAAGAAACCCATCACTCACCTGGAGAACATTTTTCGGGAGATTGGAAACTGTCCTGTCGGCGAATATTGTTTCCGCGCCGGGCTTATGGAAATTCAGCTTCTATGGGGAACATGTCGAGCAACCGGTACAGAAAGTATCCGTCCGACAGCTACTTCTCACGGAAGATTAAACGCGGCTCTCTGTCTTAATTTGCTGCAGACGAACGAAAACCCACAAATCCCATGGACTTTCACGAGCGTTTCCACGGAACACGTCCAAGCTGACACAAAGTAATCCTTGCGCTCGGTAAGTTCGGCGATTATTTCCGACAGAATCTTTTCAACAACACACCTGTTGCTGTAAATTATAATACCAATTGCTGCGATGCGTCGTCAAGATCGTTGCAAACACAATTTTTCGTGGGAACGCGAAAGTTGCCTTTGAACGTTGCAAGATTTACTTCCGCAGTGGAATCGAAGGCAGAGTAGAATAGAGACAGGGTAGACCTTGAAGGTACATTGACTTGTGAAGTCCGAATGAAACATTCCCCGACACCAAAACGTCCTTCAGTACGTTCATAGCATGCAGTTGTGTGTAGCAGCATCAGCCCGAAACCATCCCTGGATACACGTACGCTTAAGTAATTTAATTAGAACAACTCCCGTCTAGAAACGTGACTCCGTCCTTTGGTCCGGGTCGAGTTCTCCATCAGTGGAGGAAGAGAAAGTGGGGTAGGGGGCAGAGAAAGAGAGAGAGAGAGAGGGAGGAAGAACGACAGATATGAAGGATAGAGAGCCCTGCAGACGGTTGAAGATGAGAACAGACCGTAGTAAGAGTAAACACGAGCAGAGATAGACCTCCAAGGAAACGTGTACATAAATGTTGCGTGTATGTGTGATGTGTTGCCATGGTGGTGTGTATGTGTGTATGATCACGCCGGTTTGTGTATGAGTATGGTCGCATATGTGTGTCCGAGAGAGGGTCTACCATAGGAACATCGTGCGGCAGTCACGATAGTATTGCTCCTGCCTCGTGTCCTCAGAGTTTTTCCAAACCCTTGGTGACAGTGCCACCCCATCGTGGCCTGCACGTCGCGACGGCTGCAGAATACGTTAAAAGAATAATGAAAAGACGACATTATGCACGCGGACTGTTGCTCGATGAGCTCCTTGGATTTTATTAACCAAGAAACCGATGCTCCATCCAGGTCTGTATGCAGACAATTTCTGACCAATACCATATTCGGTGCTTTTTTCTCAACTTATCGACTGTTTCAGTATAAACTTGCTAAGTTTACATAGCTAATTTCTAATAATTTTCTAACGGTATTTAATTTACTAAGTACAAAAACAATGATGAATTTATAAAATCGAAGAATTTTCCTCCATGACCAAACCTGAAAAGGAGAGATTTGTCAGACTTTCAGTTTTCTTCTGTCTGATACTTTCTAAACCGGGGAACGTTCAATTTATCAACATGGACATTCATTTTTATATCTAGACAAACAATTGTGTTATTCATATGTGGATGATTTAATTGTCGGAGATAAAGACCTACTCTGTTAACTGAATCCTTTACGACTATTATTAATCAATTCTAACAACATCCCTCACAGAAACTGTGACAAGTGTAGATTTAGGTTAAATGTTTTTTGTAATATATTTCATAATAATCAATACAGTCAGGCAATATAAAAACTAATATAGTTTTCAACTTAAGCCACTACGAACATAATTATTCATTATTATATATACAATATGTTGCAATGTATTCTTTCTGATATTTTCAAGCAAAGTGACATATAGAGCTAATAACTTCGTTCATGTACTTAAATGATACTATTTCCATAATGTTTCTATTAACATTTATTAGCAGCATATTATTTTTTTAAATTTTCAAACCTATTTGTTAGATACCTCAATCATAAAATGAAGATTCACGTACAATTATTATGAGAAATATTTACATCTAAACATTTGTCTTACGTATCGTTTAACATCAAACCCACCAAGCTCTATATGGATGCTCGAGACTCTTTTTAATTTTAACAAGTTTAACCTATAGCGCTCGGAACATTTTTCTTATAGGATTTTCGGGAAGATCGGGAGGAATTTTGCAAAAATTGTGATTTTGCGATACAAAGTTGTGATAAAAATCATTATAGTGCTGTGAAGTTTTACAGGAATTAATAAATAAAAGATTTCCGCTTATATATTTCACATGATTGCTTTACAGTATGAGAAAGAAAATAATTAAAACGAAATACCACTTTGACATGAATACATAGTGTCGCCGAATCCGTGTCCACAGGGTTGAAATCAAAATTGTGAGACTGGTGATTTTGGTCATCACGATAGTTTTAGCGTTAAAAAATACGCATTGTCTTCCGTTTCCACGTTCAGACGAAAAACTAAATCCATGTGCTAGAAAAAGCTTCGCCGTACGGCGAATTTTGAAAAAAATGTCAGCTCACTAATAATCTAGTAATTTATAAATTTCAATGGTGTTGCTGCGAAGGCGTTGCGTTGAGAATGTATGGGCCATAAATAGAGCGGACTACCTCTTGCGGAAGGAAATCTTATCCCGGGTTTGAACTCTCTGCTACGAATCGAGTTACCCCTGCAAATCACGATTTAATAGAGCTTGCAGATCTATTCGTCGTACGTGGAATGAAAGGTTTGGCCGTGCGTGTGCTCGCTCGAGCATAGAATCCTTCTTTGGTCGCCGGTGGATGGTCGTGCCCGGCATTTTCCTCGGCACGTGACCACAACCTTTTCTCCCGCAGAGAAGAAAATAAAGCCGCACAGGCCAGGGTATCCTGCTAAATTTTGTATTAAACTCGCACGTATTCTCTTTTCCGGCCGAAACGTCCACGTAACGCCTATCTATTCCATTTGGAAACGTTACAAGTTACCTGCCCGAAAATACGCTCGCTAGAAACAAGTATTTGTACGCGCGACTTTTTCGAAATGGCTTTATGGAAAATTATGACACGTTCGAGCAGCCTGGATTTTTTAGCCGATGCTTGCACTCGATTTTTCTTAATTGCTCGATTCGAGTCTGGTGATAGACCCAGGCAACTATTCGGGCAAATACAATTCGAGATATGAAATACGAATTTCTTCTGTATGTGTAGCGATTATACGCAGTGTTTATAATGTACAAATGTCATGCAAACGCCTGGGGTAATCATGTTTAAACCGTTATATTTTTTAATCGAACATCTCTAGTAAACTTGATACCAAGTAAAAAAAAAAACAACGAAAATATTCATTTATAACTGTACTAAAAACTAACTATTTATATTGCGCTAACTATGATAAATGTATTATTTTCTGTCAGGCATTTATTCAACTATCAATTGGTTTATGTACGTTCACTTTTGTCTATTCAAATTGTTTCTTCCTATTATTATTAGAAATAGGCTACAGGGTCCATAATCGTTATGCGCAAGCAAATACTAAAATATCTATATCGTTGTAACACTTACTCAATGATGGTACTTAAATAACGAGCACGACTACACCGAGTATAATTTATCACGCATTTAACGGTGTGCTACACTCCTATTTCGTAGTGATTAATAAACGTCGAACGGCTGGAACAAATCTATTAAGACAAGTTTATTATTATCCCGTATTAAATTCCTGTCCATCTATTATCTTCTCCAGTGGAAATTGTATCGCAGCTATTATTATTGCTACCATGATCGCGGGGGAACCATGTTTTTCTTTCGGATATATCATCAGGAGTTCGGGGAGTCCTATTCTTTCTTTTGTTTCAGCGCTCCAAAAAGGCATAATCCATTTTTCTTCGAAGATAGACGAACGTATCTTAGATAGCCGGCCCCGTAAGGTACATAATGTGTGCGTTGTTGGCTGACATTCCGAGATGATAAATACAATCTCGTCCGCAGTAAACTCGGGTTGCTTTATCGGCAGCCATTTAGACAATGAAGATAGTATTTCTCTCGCGGTTTTATGCTGTATATCACCGCAGTGGAGCAACGATGGCGTAGCTTGGGTCGAGATACCGGCAAGCTACCAATAACCTAGGTCTGCCGTAGAAAAAGGCGAATACAGGGGATGGCTGGTACGAGCTACCGACGAGTACGAAAGCAAAACAAGCTATAGATTTATTTTATCACCGGCCATGACAAACGGATTACAATGAAACAAATTGTTTTCCTTTTTTTAACAGCGTCGACATCTATGTCCGATGAACTGCTTGAACTGAATTATGCCACTTGTTATCCTTTATGGGGACACGATATCTCGGAGGGAAATACATATATGCAGTACTTGACACCGTTTCCATGATTAACTCCTTCCCGTGGGATTTATCTCCTGACCAGGATTAATAGAATTACTTTGTTGTTCATAATTTTTTAGTGAGCTTGATTTATTGTAGATGCGTGTTTATTGGAGAAAGTAAATATTCATAAGATAATATTTCTCTTCTATTGTCATAACTAAATTGCGAAGATAAATTGTGAAGACACAAGAAGAATTTAATCATATTATCACACTGTTTTCATTGTATCCAAAATGTAAAAAGATTTATTTGTACTTAATTTCTGTTTCTTGCGATCAATGCAGACAATTTTCGCTTTTCATTAAGATCCACAGTCTAGTCATAACTAAAGTATTTGATGCTCATGTTTGTTACAGTCAAATTAATGTTTCCATGAGACGTCTAACACGCTATTGCATACAAGAAAATGATGTATATTAATATTCATATTCATCTATTTCATGATATAATGAGACCAACAGATAAATTGTAAACGTAATGCACCTCTTACAATTTACCGAAGTATAAATTTACAATTGGAAAACATTTCGTGTCTTCATTAAATAACGGTTAAAAAATGTCATTAGTAGCCGTTACTTTACTTTCAATTAAGAATACTTAATTTGTATTCTGACATCAAATGTTAAATTAAATGTCACTTATCTCCATTTCAATTAACCGTTACATGATCAAAAAAATGGATCACTTTAAAAACATTTCAACTTTACTGAGAATAAGTATTCCGAAAAATTCTAATAATTAATATACTATCTCCTTTATCAGTTATCACGTATATATCATTGACGGAGCATAGTGGAGAAATTGTCATCGATCGAAACATAAATGCTGAAATGTCTGCACAATATTTTGCTCACAGTCTAGTCATTGTTACATGATATCACCATGTGCAACAAAAATTATTCCATTCATCTGTGCATAAAAATACTTATTCTGATTTAATAAACTCTAGCGGTGTAATTTCAAATATAGTATAAACATAAAAGGAACTGCCGAAACTGGCGGAGTTTCGCGCGGCGACCGTATCGGAAGAAGAAACTTTTACTTCGGCTCAGTGTGAATAAAACAAAATACCTGAGCGTCATCTGGTCGTGTCGTGTAAAGCCTGGAATTAAGCCGCAAGAGTTTTATTGTGCCGTTAAGATGAGCCTAGAATTTCTTGTCGCAGAACTTGCCCGGTATTTATCGTTCGCAGTTCGGAGGGTCTACCAACCGTGTGCTTCTTTTTATTAGTTAATCAGACAGCTTGAATTTTTTCAATAAAAATGACGGCATTAAATGGAGGATCCGGTGGAAGTCAAAAGAATGCTTAAGCTGGTTTCCCCCGCTTTTCTTATTACAAGCTTAATTTTTATCTGCGATGAAACAGCTCCAATTATGAGAGGGAAAAAAATGAACGAAAGATTTTGCGTTACGACTTGCCGTAAGTCGAGTTTTACGACTTTATGCTACGTGCTACCAATTCGTTTGGTCCCCTTTGCCGATCCGTGTCGCATCACTCTATACATTGTCCTGCCACGGATCCCAGGAAGGATCCACGGAAATCCATTAATGGACATTGACGAGATTGCCTATAAATTTATTTGTCTTCTCGAACGTGCTATTGTTTTATTGCCTTATGAAGGAAACCGGCAATATCGTATTTCCTGCTTTCTTTCTTTCTTTCTTTCTTTCTTTCTTTCTTTCTTAGTTTCATCTCTTTCGTCACAGTCAACGATGTGTTCTTGTGTTACGCAACGTGGGACCGGCGTCTTAATAGTAAAAGTGCGCGTCAGTGTGTCACAAGTATACAAGAAATACGACATCATAAAAAAACAACGTTACGAACTACTTTGCGAGTAGTATAGGACCTGCGTACGTCTTATGATGTTGTTTGTAGTTCGGGGGGAATTCTAGAAACCTTTAAATTTTCATCCTTCCTCAGACAGAATAATTTCCAGACATCTGGGTAAGGAGTTCACATTTTGATGCTTCCGCTTACTATGCTCGAACAATTTTCCTTGTTGACACCGTCTTATCGCTTGAGATGCGATCTTCTAGCATTTATTTCAGCCATTTTCTTAAAACTACGCTTAATGGAAAGCTTTGTTGGCTAATTTTCTTGCCTGCATAGTAATTTCAAAGTATATTTTTTTCTAGCTGAAATAAATACAAATATTAAACAGTTTTTGAACTCTAATTTGTCGATACATATTTTATATTTAACACTATTTCTACCGCGATTTTGTGTATACCTATTTCGACCAAAAGGTGTCTTTTGATACCTTTGCGTTCAAATGCAAATAATTACTAAAAATGTCGGTATTTCAAATTGTCGTACATTGCGATACATTAATGTGTATTTATTAGAGATTGTTTAATCAGATTGTAAATTATAGCTTAATTCATCAATCTAAAAAATATGGATATACATAAACGTAATCAAATATATTTTACCTCAACAGGAGCAATAATAAAAAAATATTACCTCCTTCATTTTTTGATTTTTATTAGAAAGATAACCAAATACAGTAATATTATTAACTTAACAATAATCACAAAAACAGCATTGTAATACAATTTTTTTCTTATTCAATACCACGTTTTTACAAAACACTGGCTATTCTGCTGAATATTTTCCACACAAATATTTTTTATACTGGAAGCAGATACCCGTTACTCTATTACCTGAGCATACATATACAATACTTTATTTGGCACTTCTTTTCGTCTGCTTGTCAAAATACACATCACGGTAAAAATAGGAATAGAATACATACCTTTGATATTAAGGATTGAAAACTATCTTTTGACACCGCTTGGTAGAAATAGTGTTAAAATAGAAAATTCTTAAATGAGTATGAAGAAATAAATATATTTTTGAACGTATTTTTATAAATAAATTTTTGAAAACGTAAATATGTTAAATAATTGAACACCTTTATTTCAAGTAAATAAGTGAACAAAACAAAACAAATGTGTAACGTTAAAAATTTATGTATCTAAACAGGGAAGGTTGCATAAATTTGGTTTAAAATCAGCATTTTACTTTAACTACATAGGTAATTTAATTTTTCATTTTAATTTTACCATTTAACTCGATATTTATTAATAACAGCGATTTATAAGACTCGTATATTAAATACGTAATAATTCAATGAATAAAACTAAACATGCAATACGTAATCGTTTTGTACTATTAATTACAAAGGTTGAATCATTTGGCGTATTCTACTTACATCGAATAAGGTACACATTTATCACACATATACCACTGAACAATAAATAATTATCTACAATTTTCAATGTATTGCATCTATAAAGCTGAACGTTGTTGCATTCGAATGAATTCGCAATTCACCGTGATTTTATAAAACGGAAGTCAGTCATCCGAAAATGTAGGTCAATTACGAGTTATGTTAGAGCTTGAAAGGCAGTTGCTTGCCCCTTTCGCCGTGGTACATTATCGCTATCGATAATCCATCGGTTCTCGTCAGGCAGGATAGAGACTACGTAACCCTGCAAACGAACGGTAAACTTTTTAATCACGTTATCTCTTAGAAGAACAGGTTTTGTCAAACCTGTCGGAGTTCAGCATCACGGTTGATTACGGGGGTTACAGCTAACAACAGCCGCCATTAAAGACACGCCCCATATCGGGCCTAGACCTTCCTTGAAAGTAGACTTTTCGTCAAACTCAATTATCCTGACTCACCGACAGATTGATCGGAACGTTTTCTGGGTCCCGGAAAAGGCTAGTGAAAATTTCACGAAATCCGATTAAACTTCGTACGTCGTGCGCGGCCCCGGTTTATGTCAATTAGTAACATTTCAATTAGTGATGCGATACATGATCGATTATATAACTCCGTTATCGGGTACCGGCCGGATGAAATATTTCAGAACTTGTGGAATTTCGTTAAATAAATGCGATCAGGCAGCGTGTACGGCTTCGGGCTGCTTCTTTCACCGGAACTCTCCATACCTAATTTCAATTATAACGCATCATACCGTGCAAGACTCAATTACACCGGATACGTATGATTCTATCGGATACGTATTTTTATTTCTCTCTTATTATCTTGTACAGAAACAATTATCACGAGCTTACAGATGTCGAATAAGCTTCCGAAAGGGATAATTGCTTCTGAAAACTGACTTGATACTTAAATTGTTAAAATCGTGCGCATAAAATAATACACGAAAACATAAATGTTTAAGTACCTTCTTGGATCTCAATGACATCAGACAATTTCCAAACGCGAGTACGTATTTTCTTCGTAACTTTCACATATCACCGATATTTTTGTCCATAAAAATAAATATCGTTACGTAAAAATATCTAAATAAATATGTTCGTAGAAATTTGACGATAAAATATATAACAATATGTTGAATTCGTAATTTTGAAATTTCCTCCGACACTAAAAAGATGATTAACACTAGGATACTGCTATAATGTTATATTAGTAACATTAAAAATAATTCCTAAAATTTTAACATTATTCTTATTTCTAAACCATTTCAATAATCTTTAGAAATTGTTGCAATGATTTTACTTTTTAAATTCATATATTTTAATTTTTAAAGATAAATTATGCACCAATTTCAACTTATTTATCAATAATCGACTAAGTAAAGCTGAATTCAACATCGACGCTACCAAATATAACGAAGCGAATGTTGTTGCTCCGAGGAGCCTAATCACTCGTAATCTCCGAGTCTATTCCTTTTCTCCATGTGATCGATAAACAAAACTTTGTTAATTAGGAGGAAGTCATTCGTGATGCTCGTAACTAATTGGTACCCGGAGCATAAACCGGACACGGAACTGTTATCCGGACGAAACTCCGGCAGATTGTTATCGGTGCAAATTACGCGGCGCATGTCAAGAATGGAAGAACTTATACATAGTTCATGATGCTGACTTCTGAATTTTCAGAAGCCTTATTAATTTTAGGAAACCCTGCAGTACTTCGCAAACAATATCGGAGTTTCTAAAACACATCCTATACTGCATCGCCATTTAACTGATACAATGTGAAAACGCTCGTTTTGAAATTTTTATTATACAACTTTCAACTTCTAACATGTTATTTCTTATTCGAATTACATCATTACAATATAAGTTATACAAATAATATTGTGCTATGCATAATTGAATGTTTTTAATTTTTAGCATAAAGACGTAAATATAATGTTAAGTTCTAATATATATGGAAATAATGAAGTAGTTGCTTCGTTTTCTGAACTTTTTAGTGAAATTCTCAAAGCTAGCATAAATTACAGAGGTTCCTTAAACTCCAGTTTTGCGGAGGAGCACTTACTATTAAGAAGTGGGACGAAACCTGCTCGATATTTTAATTAGAGTTTGAAACTTTTCCGGCAATTAACTAAAATTAACCAAATAGATTGTAAATTACATCTTGAAATGTTTAATCTCAGAATGTGCATAAAAGTCACACCGATATTATCACCTTGGTCATAAATATCTAACTAACTTTTTATTGTTCAATACCAAAAATCTTATGAAGCTCATATCAATATAATTTCACATAAAATTTACCGGGACTCATAAACCTGCCGAAAGGAAATATTCCATAGCCGAATATTCTAAAGATAAAGGTAGTATGTATGCATAAAATATTATTAAGCTACTGACCCTTTTATACTTATGGCATTTTCGAGATTGTAAAATATAAGAGCACGCTTATACTAAAATATGTTAATAACAATTTCATTGTGCGACGGTTCCTATAATTTATTCAGTTGTATAGTATAATCTAGTTAATTTAATTTACAATATAGCATAATATAGCTAATTTAATTTATAAAATGCAAGTTTACATACGTATGTATAAATTTGTGATCTAAACGTGGTTAATTTCAACTACAAAGTAAGTCGACATCTATTACAAATAAATCATAAGAGCAAACCCTTTGTACGCCGAAGATTGCAATTGAATTCCGGTAACTGGAGTGTACAGAGATTCGCGGAATTTCGCAAATAGTTTCACATGATGTGATAAAACGATCTATGTAGTGGTAAACGTGTTAACGTAGGAGTCATAAAAAAGAAAGTGGTAGGGCAGAAGCTTACGAGACCAAAGGGGATGCTTTAACGGCCCCATAAATTCCAACGGTCATCTTCTGCCTCGAAGCTCTGGATAAGCGTTCCTGTAAAACACGAACGAGACGAGATCTTGCTTCGTACAATTAACCCTTTAAGCCATTCGGTTTTTTTTGTGTCGGCAAAGATTTGTAAATCTTACAGCGCAGACACCAGATTAATTTTCCGTCTCTTTCGTAGCCGATTCCATTTGCTCAGATTTTTATGACTAATGTGGAAAGTTCCTCCAACGTTCATCTCGTGGAATCCAAACGCAAAAGTCATTAAATATTCTTAAAGTCTAAAGTATGATTTCTGCAATATCTTTCCAAAGAGTTGTTATTTATTTATTCATTTTTAATATTAACCAGAATGAACGTTAAAAGTTGCTAACGTACATTGCTTTAGAAGAAAGACAAGACTGAATCTCTTTAGACATTCTACCCTCTTTGTTATAATGTATGGTTGAACTAACAATTATATTTTCTTTTATAAAACAAACCGTATTTTATTTTACAATAAAAAATGTTTTACGTATACAGAGCAGGTATAAAACGATCAATTTAGTAGAAAGGTAAAAATTACGATAATAATAAGATCTTTCTTGATTAATTTTAAAATAGTCGGATTGAAGCAATAAATCACCAAAATTGACTAACATGTGTTGCTGCGTATCTATATCAATACGGTATTTATTTCGACCTTCTGCTACTCTTACTATAACGTATGCACGAGTAAAGAAATTTATTTGGTCATGTTCTACAAAAGAATATGCATAACTCCAACAATTTAAAAATAAAAAATATGAAACAGTAGGTTTAGTTTTAAATACCATTTACTATAGAAAAAACGTAAAATTATTTCTTCACGAATTCATGAATTGATTGAGAACGTACACCTATCCCATCAACATTTGACTCCTGCATTTCTTTCTTAATAGTATCAATTTCTGATAAAAACGTAGTTTATTGTACAAAATCTGTATTGTACAACAATGTAAATACTCGCTGAAAGTATTTCATATTCCTCCGATTCTGTCCAGTTGAACTAAGCGATTATCTCCATAAGACTTGAATCACGAAATACCTTCGAATCGCTTTGGAAATGCAAAGCAGGGCGGTTAGAGTAGCTATCGCTATCACATCAGCGCCATTCTCCTTCAATTATTGAGCAGTCAGATGTGATTCATTGAATCGGGCCCGAAGTACCTGTTAATCCGTTGAAAAGGCCACGATATTCCATCCCGTCTCTCGAGAGAATTGAAATTAACCTGATACGAGGTCCACGTTATCAAGATTTAAACAAATCCACGGCTCAAGTGACTGATCGCTCGCAACAGGTGGGACATGTTCCCTAGGCAGGTGGGGCACCGCCGAGCTGAGCCAGAAGCTTTGGCTCGGGTTAGCGTGCCAAGAACCACCCCTTTCGGCCGCAACCTCAAACTCTCGTCGAGCAAGCCGATATTGTAATTGCCAGTGCTACCCAAGTGGCCTAAGATTGATGAGGTGGAAGCCAAGTTAGTCGAAGCGTGCTAAATGCAAGCTGCCGGTGATCCTAAAACCGGAAAGCGTATTCCGCGTTTCCGCCTAAATCGTTTGTCATCCGGCTTGGCACTTCGGCATTTCGCAATTTCGCGTTTTTCTTCCCCCCCCCCCCTCCCCGCCCCCAAACCACCTCCGCACCTGCACGCGCATTTTTCCCTTTCCTTTGAACCCACCTAACCGCTCGCTGGAAAACTTGCTGACGAATCGCGGCCGAACTTTAATAAACGTCAATGCAACACGTAATGCCAGTTTTATTGTAACTGTCGTCGACTTTACTGCTCTGTAATTTAATGGCCGTGGAACCTCGGTCGTCGATCTACCAAAGATCAATCGTAAACGTTATACCTAGCCTTTGATTTATGTGGACCGTATAACGCGATGATATTTATATGCCATCAAGAGGGCTGGAAACTTTTATTTCCGCGATTCATAAATTTACCAGAGCCCCAGATCTTCCCCGGAAACTCCTGTTCTCCCCCTTAGACTAGTCGCCGTCAGCTTGCATGATCGATGTATCGAAAGGATCGTGGTAATAGCCCCATGAAATTTTCGGTTTTTCAATATATGTTGCGCTATCGTTCTGTACCGAACGGTCTTCTTTTGCAGAATTTTATTGACATGTCTCTGTAGAAGTTCGAGCCAGAACTCGTATTGTTGATATTATTCACTACTGGCTCGGCTGTAGCTTCAATCTTGGGGTTTAAAATACTCGATCAATCAACATGAAATTCTTACTGCAGCATAAGATGGAATCTTCTTATTGTTTGACTTGTAATAAAAACGATAGCTTGTGCAGATATGTAAAATTGAATACTTCAAGAGTAGCTATCATTTGTTATGAAACAATTCTTCTGAGCTGATTGTAAATTAAACGATAACGGAGATCCATATGCCAGTTTTCGACTTTACATATTGGAGACAATCTTTCACCGAGGCAAGGAAAACCCTCTTGAGACCTATCAAGCACTAAAAGTGATATATACGCTGAATATATTTAAACTTTTCGACGTTCTTACTCGAAATATGCACGCAAACTGAGAAATTTATTCAAGGTTCACCGTGAAAGATTCTTTATAATTCCAAACATTTTAAACTACAAAATTCGAAATCACTCATTTTAACTGTAGATTTAGTGATGAAGACGTAGGCTATGTAATCAGTCATTTAACGGAATTTGTGTAAGGTTTACACTGCTCGAAACTCGACAATAGTCGGCTGTGGTTTCGAGACTTCCGTGTGATTACGTAGCAAGATAGTTGAACTCCTAGAACAAGAATGGCACCGATGTTAAGGAGTATTAGAAGCAATCAAGTCGCAGGAAGATGCATTAAGCTCGGAATCGAAAAGAAAATCTCGAGGATCGTCGAAAGCGAAGGTAATGCCCGTTCCATGTTGGTTTCTGGTTGTCGGTAAATACAATTCAATTAAGTACTCATAAGCGGAAATACCAAAGTTTCCGTAGTTCCTGAAAACTTAATATTCCTTTGTCGAAAGGACGCGGGAAGGCAAGTCCCGGACGTGCATTATTAAGATCTATTAGGAAATCTTTCGACGCGGAAGCAAAGGCGCTGGGGAAACTTCGCCGGTCTCGCAATTCAACGAGATCGTCGGGAATCTAACAAACAACTCTTTCCGACGGTTTTCTTCTCCCAGCCGTTTCTCTCGCTCGTTATCTTCCACGCTCGATTGGACGGAGCGTTTATTGTTTCAAGCGAGAGAGCACTCCCAACGAAATGTTTTCCCGGTCGTCTCGCGCGTCGTCTGGTCCGCTTAAGTACAAATAGCCCTTAGAAGTCCGCGGGCCGAACTTGGGTAGAGACGACTGCCGGGGCCAGAAGTGATTTGGACGATCGCCAGCAAGCATCTAGGCCACATTGAATCATTCCATCTCCCCCCTTTGCCCCTTCCATCCTGCACTGCTCGGACTCCGTTCCGAAACTGCGATAAAGCAATTGCAAATCACTGAAGAAACAGCCACACTCCTCTATTTCGCTCGTTCCGCTCGCGTTGACTAATTCCTACGATTGCTTCTGACGTTTTGATCAGCCGGAGTGGACACCTCTACACTTTCGTGCTGCATCATCGGTTTCTTCTTCGGGTCGAAATCTGCTCAGTGTTCTATGCAATGTTAGATGAAATGCTGAATCAGTATTTGATTGCCATCTATTTTAAGAATACATATGCAAGAAATACATATGTTGAATGAATAGCTCATTTACAATTTGAATAATCGTAAATTAAAAAGTTAGTGACCGGTTATTGTGACAGTCTCGATAAACCTAGTGTTAAGATATACATTTCAGCAAATGTTCGTTTTCAAAAAGCTTCATAGAAAATTTTAAGTATCATCTGAGGCTTAAAGCAGTTTTCTAAAATTTGTTTAGAATTTGTTAGGATTTGCGGTAGAAGACCAGATGACAAAATTCACGCTATTAAATGATAATTAGACTGCAGCATTTTATGAATTTATGATCGGGCACGATTTAGAACAGTGAACAGATTTGAAGGACCTAAATGTGCTGGTGGACTTACTAAAATTATTGAAGGCAATGAAAATCCCCAGTCTAATGATTACGTTAACAATGTCATCTGAACTCATTTCTTTAATACACGCTACAGGTTATAGCTATGTACGTGTGGAGCTTTGCGTACAATGAAAATTGTTTGTTTCAATTTTAGGGAACATCAGTTCGATGAAACTGCCTTTCCTCTTTTAATAATCGTAATAAATTGGAAATAATGTGTCAATACCCTTAAATTCTTGTAATGTCGTTAAAATCATATATTCGATCTATTCTGTAAAATTCTCAGCATAGTTATGACAAATACAAGTGTAATATGTTGTATAGATACAAAAATTACATTATTTTATTATAAGCAGATGCAGCTGACAATTTGAGAATCCTTGTTTGTATCACACGAAGCAATGAATTCACATCACACGTTGAAACAGTTAAAAAGAAATAAAATTTCTGTTGCGACATCTCTTTGTCATCACATTTGCAATAATTAGAAAAATATTTATCGTGTGTCGACATTCATTTGAACAGAATTGTACCTCGACTTAAAAGAACAGAATAAAATTCACATTGAACAGGTTATTACTAGAAAATTACCGCCACCAGCCAGACTCGCCCAAGTATGGCAAAAGGTTAAGAGATCATAGATTCAGATAATAAAACTGTTTTCGATCGCATCCGCAGCTCTTAAAAATAGCGTAAAGATCGTTACAATTACCATCTTTCGGCTTCCGAATGAAAGCAATAACGCAGCTCACACGGACTTCCTTTCTCGGCCGGGGATCTCAAAAGTTGATATTGTTCCACGGACGCGCCATCGTCACATCGTGGTAAGTTGCCAAGCCGAAGGAATGGTAACATTAAAATTTGACGAGGACAATTTCGCGTCTGTCCGTGGCTCCTCGATCGGCAGGCACGGGGTCGCAATGAAAAAGTTCGCGGAGCTTGTTTTTCATGACTTCGCCGAGCGTTACAGCCCGGCCGCGTTGCATAAAACGTATGTTCCGGCGTAAGTTTTACGGAAGCCTGGTTACAGGGAGTCGTCGGTCGATCATTCGAAAAAATTCGACGAAGAAGAATTTAACTAGCCGACGAATAGTAAAGTCGCTGGGCTGGTTCTCGCGACCGCCAATTTTCTTCCATTCGCGCGACCGTTCGGTCGTTCGAAATTGTTACGTCAATTCTCGATCTGGGATCGGTATAAAAAAAGGTCGACGCCAGTATTTTCCGCCGATCGAGCACATTCAACTGCCGTAAATTCGACGGAGGGTAAGAAGAGATTTCTCCCGGTAGGTTGTAAGTTAAAGTGCCACGACAGAAGGAATCCGGCCGGCGTGGGAGGCGGGGGTGGTGACTTTGAAGGAGAACGCGACGAAGGAATAACCGGCAACCGTAAACAAACTTTCGGCTTTATCGAGCGAGGCATTGTGGGTTAGAGACGCTGCAAATATTTGATAGCCGCTGCTCCTTCCACGAAACAGAAACAGAGGAGCGAGACACCGATGGCATCTCACCATTGCCCGCCCCCTTTCTCCGCCCTTTTCAACTTCGTCATCCCCATTCGTTCTTGCCGGCTACGTCGTTCCCCATTCCCGGCTTCCACCGAACTCATTCTCTGTTGCATCGTACAACATCGACCAATTTCCATCTTTGGTAAACGCAACAACAACGCAACACACTACTCAGCCTATGCACGACCTCGCGTTAACATTCTAATCGAAGAGTACCGCACCGACACCGCCTCTAGATAGCATTTCCTACAGGGCAGTCGAGCCGGTTACCCTCAGGTTACCAATTACTGTACTCTTGGTTTGTCCTTCGGGCATAATTAATTTTACTAATTTTTTTTGTTCTTTCATTTGGTTTATTTTTTAATTAAAACATTTAATATATCAGGTTTAATCATGCCCGAAGACAAATCAAAGACGCAACAATTGGTCATCCACTATAGCAGTTCTGGGTTTTATTCCGCAATTTTTCAAAACATATTTTTGATGATATTTCTTGCAGATTTCTTAGCTTTTCTACTGTTCCCAACGTAACAGCAATCGATTTTATTCGATTGCCGATAATTGAGTAATTAAACAAACGATTGCAATAGTCATAAATATCCGGCAATCGCAATGTGAGAGTTACTTAGCAAACTGCAAAAAGCCACAGCAATTTTTGGATTTGACAACTGCGCGAAGAAATATTGAATCATGCGCAGCAAGAAACAGCTCATTCTAATGTATTCCAAAGAAATTACGCATGAATACTCTAACTATAGGCTACATCACGTTAATTTCTGACTGTACCTGTTGCCTAATTAAATGATTATTTTTAATCCACAAAAATTACATTTTCAGTTTTCTAATCAATTTTGAACATGGTCATTTCGTTGAATTGGAACACACATAGCGACACTTATGAATTATACGTACGAAGCATTAATAATTTAAGTTAAACAACGATTTCCAGTTTATAAAGTCATTTTTCTTTTTCATTTTGTCCCATTCTAAACGGTAATCGACTACTGCGTCGCCGATACAATTCGCCGGAAAAAATACCACCTATTGATTCTGGCGCCAGTCTAGTTCCTTATTTGTTTTCTGTCGACTTTCTAGCGATCGCAGTGTTAGGAATCGCCGTGCGGAATTGCGCAAATAAAAAGGCAACCGACTCTGAGATAAAGCGTTCTTAGATTCTATGAAAATTCTTGGCGAGCCATCTACTTATACAAATCGTAGCTGCCTGTTCTGACGTTACGAGTGTACCAGCCATAAACGCGTAAAGTAGGATGCCACTGATAAGGTTTCAGTCGAAGCGACGTTGTTGTCTATCGGATTTAGAAATCGTCTGATATTTGCATACACCAGTTGTCATATGAAGTTGTAAAAAGAAGAACCAAAATTTAACCTCTTTTCTTAAAAGAATTATCTGAGTATTATTATTAAGAATTATCTAATTATTCTAGGTTTTTAAAAGGATATTCTAATGTAAATTTTCAACAAAATTGATTTTTTACATTTTCTATACATGGTTCTAGAAATATATGTGCGAATCTACGTAATTGAAGGTCCAAAATTAACGAAGTTATGAAATATGTTATCCTTTCAATAATTGTATCTTATGAATAGCTACATGTATTAACTAAATTCAGTCTTAATTAGGAAAATAACTACTTTTGTTTCATAGTGTAAAACTTTTATACAAAATATTGTTTTCCCTTACATAAAAGTTACTATTTGTGGAAGACAATATTGTATACGACTCGCACGATCGATTAATTCTGTAAAATGTTTCACTCCTATTTCGTATAAAAATCGTCGAAATACGCATGAACAATAGTTCAAGCAGAACTGTTACTTCTTACACAAAATAGTACATTTTATTTTGTTTGCTAGTTCCATTGTTGCCAGCAAAATTGCAACGTAGCTTTACCTATTATATAGGAAGGCAGGAGGATTAAAGTTACAGACGCAAACTTGTTTATACGAACTAGAATTCGCGATGGTTCCCGCGAAGTTCATCGATAATTAAATTCAACATACAAGCAACTAATACAGCGAGGGTTAAACGTAGTAGTTAACAATCGGTTGTCGGACGTTACAGAATGGAAACGGCCAGGAAAATGTACCGGAACGGTTTTCGAAAATGTTAACAGGCCGAGCTGTTCATAAAAGTTTCAGGCTGGAACGCTTCGATCAACGGTGAAAACACGAAAGGTTGCCACGTCGAATAAAAAATTCTGCACAAACAAGGGTAGAGACGTCTACGCGACTAACTGCTCTCGAATACGGTACATACTTAATTTTATGTCCGTACATTCGTCCGGTAATAAAAGGAGAAAAAGAAGGAATGAAAAATAGACGAACGAAAA
Source organism: Augochlorella aurata (assembly GCA_028455555.1). NCBI lineage: Eukaryota > Metazoa > Arthropoda > Insecta > Hymenoptera > Halictidae > Augochlorella > Augochlorella aurata. The sequence continues at coordinate 1,411,550 of CM052168.1, read as the reverse complement.
TAACAAACGACGAAGAAAAAAGAGGAAGCGGGGTATGCGCGGATGGAGAAGTGCAGACGAGTTGGAATTTTCACGGAGCAGGAGTCCCTTCGAAAATGCGCTTGGTCCCTGCAGGCCGTTTTCAGAGGCGGGTTAATTATACCACCCGGCGTGAGAAGGGAAGGCACATAAAAAAAGAAATCCAGTCGGGCAGCACACATTAAACGTGAATTAAACGTGGAGATTTCCGTTTCTCCGCAGCGGAAAAGGGATGACGATGGCGGTCCAGCTCGGCGTTTTCGGTCCCCAGGTTTTCCAGTTGCTCGAAGCTTGCATTTATTTGTACACTTTCAACCGACTTTAAGAGCTGCACTAAAAATTTCCCCCCAGCTCCGCCTAGACTTTAAAGCGGGTAGAAGGAAGAAATTTTTCATGTAACCTTTACTGAATTTCAACGCGGCTCCAGTCCGCCGGGCCCAGCCTCGCGATTATGCAAATATTATTCGACTAGTTAATTGGAATAAAAATTGGAAACTAAAATGTGATCCTGCCCCCTTCGGTCCATCCCGGTGGCCCTTCTACGACGCACCTACACCCACGTTCTATCGACATCTCCCGATGTTGGCTGGTCGCCAGCCCAATTATACGCATGCAAGAACCGTGAGCTAATTGACGAAAGTGTTTGATCTCGCATCCAGTGAGAAGCTCGTGAATTAATGCTCCTTTGAACGAGAATTCGCTTTTCTCTAACCCTCCGACCAACCCCAACAGGGAACCAGGGAAACCTCTCGCTTATAGACTGACGTTTCTGTCTGAAGAGAAACAGAAATAGCGAAAGGAAAAGAGGCGGGCAGCCGAGAGGGGACGGGGCACCGTTTAACTTTAATTGCGTTTCTCTCGGCGAATCCTTAGAAAAGACCCCCACCGACTCGGTGTTGCGAGTTCAACCGTTCGTCGCTTATGCAACAACATTTCTACGTTCGCGCTTCTATTTTGATTCGGTTACGTAGACTTGCTTACGTAACGCTGCCGCCATGGCGCCTTTGCCGAACATTCAGGAAACTGATCATGCACACCGACCTCCATGCAATTGGTTGACCAAATTTTTAAATTTGCTTTCTAGCTGATCTTTAACTGCCATTTCGATCTAGAGGTGCAAAAATGTTCAAAGAGTAATTATAATTCGACGGAATTTTTCAATCTTTGAGTTATCAAGTTTGAAAGAGAATGAGTAATTGAATTATACATAGAGGAATTAGTTACAGTTCTAGATTAAACCTTTATTACATTTTGAAGTGCACGTTGATTTTATGGAATTTCTGAGGAATTTTTCTAAAATTATTTTAAAAACGAATTTTGAGAAAACCAGTTTTCAAATATTTACTAAAAAATGTAATTAGATGAATAAAGCTATTTCCAGTTATTTTCAAAGTTTTCAGTTTATTAATGTGTTTTATACAAAAAGAGAGAATGAAATAACTAAAACTTGCAGAATCTTTTACTTGATGTAATATTTATGTAAATAATAAATTCAAACGTACCATGTAGAAAGCAAAATAAGAAGGACTAAAATAACTTGAATTTGTGCATAATACAGATTATAAATTTTTATGGAATTTAGTACTTTTTCGGGAAGTATGATTTCAAGACACGCAAAATATCTTGAACATTCTCATTACTGTCAGCATGTAGACTTGCATGTCAAATATTAATTTAATTCTTTTTTAAACGTTAGAAATTTATATAGATTAGAATGAAGCATATAACGTCTGTAATTGCAGACATAGATTTACCTTAATTTGAAGTTTATAAAAAATTTACATTTTTCAAATCTGTTTTACTGTTCTTTTTTAAATTGAATGAATCTTCTTCAACCCGTTAGCTGTTTTTGACAGATTACTAGTATGCGTAAGAGGTAGTTAAAATTTCCAATTTAAATAGCAATTTTGTTGAAAACTAAAATATATTCGTAAAATTCAAGGGGTCTTAAATATTTGGAGGCCAAAACGAAATAAAACGAACATATAAACAAATATAGTGTGAACGAAGTACTTTGTTAGTCATCGTTCAACATCGCTTATTTTTTGCAACACATTTTAGGTACACACTTTTCAAAGAGGTTGCTACAGTTAACTGGTTAATGATCCAATAGAATGAAACACAATCAGAATAGAACATGAAATAAGATAATTTTCTGTCGAAATGTTCAGTTACTTCGACAGCAATGTTTAATTTATTCTAATCGAATTAACGGTAAATATATCGTAAGCGATATTTATTGAAAGTGAACCACATCTGAGAAGAATTTAAGGTGCCTTCGATCGATGAGGATGTAAGTGCTATCGGACGTCGACGAGACACCGGGGAACTCGGAAGACAAGAAGGCAGAGAAAGAAAAACGTGGGGATAGAATAATTGAGGCAACGATGAAACAAGGGCTTCCTGGTAGACTCAGGGCTGCCTTTTGCCTTCGTTCAATCAAAACTCCTGCCTTGAAGAAAGAAAAGACGAGACCGAAACTGTCCGGCTTGTAATGAGGAAAGCTCCGTAGCTCGTTCCTTGTTGTTCGGCTCGATGCTTAAGTACGGTCGATCAGGAGTCTAGAAAAGTGGTGAAACGAAAGGCGGAAAGACAACTAAAATAAGAGGGAAAGAAGCACCGAAAATTGATACCCTTTGTTGCGTAACCACCACCGGAAAATGAGAGGAATAGCGTAAAAAGAGCTTCATTATATATTCTGCAGTCGAACAATTTGTTCTCTCGAGATATTCAAATAATATTCCTACTTCTTCCTTATCTTCGAAAAATATATGTTACCTCGTTCATAACGATATTCAGCTTCGGGTCCGATAATTACAATTTACCCATGCTGCATCTGCGTTATCAACGATTCACTTTAAACAATTACAAGTCATCACATTGATATTATCTTTACCTTCGTTTCACGTTAACTACCACTTTTCATATGAGTTCCATGGTATTGAAATGTATTTTTAGTTATTCATTTTTGTAAATAATTCTGGAAAGTTTATCTTTAACATTGAAAAATATTGGCATATCTCGTGCATAAATAAGTAGAAACCTTTACAATGTTTATGAGAATCTTCCCACGATATACATTTGAAGTTACGGCAGACGCCATGCGTGTACAGATTGCTATAATGTTGCAGTACTTACTTATTAGCTACGAGAATGGAACGTCGATGCGTAATGCACGGTACACCGCACATTATAAATGATATTGTACGCATCAAAATATACTGATCGATCAATTATGTCTCTTATTATACACGTCAATGGCACGCAACGTCGAAAACATGCGTGTAATCAATCGAAGAGTATCGAATCCATTATTGTACAAGTAGTATACGTACGTGAACAATTTGAATAAACGCACTGTTTGGTAACTAAAATGATGAATGAAATAAATAAAATTAAACTGCAAGTCGGTATTGATAAAACGGGAATGCATGGTTCATTTTCCAATTATAGCTCCATCGTTTGTATATCTAACGTTCCGTAATGAGTTCAACCAAGGATTGCAAAAAGGAAGCAGTGACGTGCATCGTAGTTTTTCAGCAACACCTGCAAGAAATGGAGTTGCGTGTTCCCCGTGGAAGTTGTGTGCCGTTCACATACAGGTCTCGCGCACGTACCTGTACAAGATGGATAGGATACATAAAGTGCTGTTTACGATTTTGTGGCAAATAAGGACGTAGTTTGCTCCCAAAGAAGAGAGCCAGGGGAAAATCCTTCTTGCGCCCGAAACCTTAAGCTGAGATGTTCTTTTGATGTCTTTAAAAGCAAGAAGGAACCCGATGCCTCTAAATTTGACTTTAATGGTGTCGCTTTTTCTCGACCATTGATCTGCAAAAATGATCCTTTTAATAGATCGCCGGAGACTCTTATTTCCAAACTTGGGGTTGAACTCTTAATTTATCGATAACAAGCATTTTAGATAGCAATATTCAATGTTATTAACGCTCAGTGCTGGAAACTATTTAATCTCCACGATGCAGACATTTCTTCTGATCTAATATTTCCATTCGCACCATCGTTTTCATTCCATTTCACTGAATTTCACTGAATTGTGACATGAACTAGGATTCGGAAAATGAATATTCACAATTGAAACTAAGTTATGGTATTGAATTGTATGTTATAATATATTTTTACAGAAACTACGTTATACACGTGCTATGTAAAAGGTGCTTCTGAGCTCCGTAAGCGCATGTGTTCTTAACAATTTGTTAAATACAAATAAATTTAGAAATATAAACATTGTCATTAATTACGATATATGGCACTTAACCTCTTAAGCACGATGCGCCACTATAGTGGCTTTCGCGAATGTTATCTTCCAGTACGACGCGTCATTATAATGACTCTCACGGATGTTTCGTGCTTTACTTGTATTATTAGTTATTAAAGTAAATGATTAAAATGAAAGTATATACAGGTAGTCCTCCTACAACACGGCATCTTATAACACGGTTTCGCTACAACACGATTTGTAAATTGCGGGAACCCTCCTACAACACAGCGTCCTATAACACGGTTTCGCTCCAACACGATAAGAAAATTGCAAAAACAGCACTGTACTTCTACAGCCCTGGCGAGGCTTGCCGTCTTAAAGATACAATGATGCAGCTGAGATGTTTACATTTCTTCTACCTCAGTGAGTGAAACGAAAGTGTCACGCGCTGCTGGTCGGCAGTCTGTGTCGAGCCACTGTGCGGAAAATAATTTCAGGACAAATACAGTAAGACTGTATTTATATAAATTATAAAAATATTTCGTTTCTGGTCTTCTTATTTCCGACCATGAAATAAATCAGTGTTTAACAAGCAGCTGGCACTAAATCAGAAATTATGAATTATGAATTTTAACATTCTTCTCACTCAAACGCAATTTGCGGTGCTTATGAAAAATTTCAACTAAAATATGCGTTGATTTAAAATTGTTATATCGTGTTTAATAAAACAATATACAGATCGTCAAATTTGTTTATATTTTTAAAAAGTAGTAAAATTGAAAGTGTTGCATGGGTCACAAAATTCAAATTCATACGTATAAAATGCGCTAAATCACTTAAGATGAAAATACTATAGATCGGAAAAACTATTTTAGATTTCGAATTAAAATGTTAAAGGGTAAAGGGTTAAATTTCATCGAAAATAAAAATATGATCTTTGTAGGATGTATGATATGCATATAATGGAAGTATAGGTAATATGATATGGATAGTCTAAATATGATGGAAACTCAAAATATAACACTATAAAACATAAAAATAAAAAGTAGACATTCCTTGTACTACACTTTTTTATTTTAGTCAATCCTGAAAGTACTGTATGCTCCACTACAAATTCTATTTTTTACGCAAACAAACGTTACAGTCTCCTGTGAAAACATACTATTTGCAGTAAACGTTATTCGGTTCGATAACAGCTGTCCACCCAAACAGAAATTCCCCCTGCTATCAATCGATCCATAAAAACCTGTCGCGCGCCAATCGCGATGATCGCGCCGTTCGACGTACTCCAGAAAAATGAAGACGATATCCGACAGGGTTTCAGCGAAACCGGCACCGTAATTATTTCGCCCAGTATATTCGATTCAGCGACCAGTCCAAAGATATACAAATTGGTTCTGAAATTGAGAGGAAAGCCTAAAGACTGAGCGAGATCATAGCAGCGAGAAAAGAGATGGGGGTGGAAGTGAGGCACTCGCCGTGGCGAGGGTTCCGCGACACTGGGGGTGACAAAAAGGTAGAGCGGCGCCAACGATATTCTCGAAATTTCAACGAAAACGAATTTTTGCGCTTTCACCGTAATTTCCTCGACGCCATTCCACGTGGAAATCGCATCAAATCAGTGGGTGGGAACCGTATCGCTTCGCTTTCCGCCACACCGCGAATCCGAACTAATATATTTCCGAAGCAACCCGATTGCGTCGAGTCGGAGGACGATAGACGAAGAGAGAAACCGCGAGCGAAAGTACGGGGCGAACGAGAGGAAAAAGAGCTGGTGGATAGGGGGTGGTGGTGGTGGTGGTGATGTGGAAGGACGGAAAGAGCGGCGGCGAAAGAAGAGGGAAGACAGAAAGTGTGCTTTGTACCTAGCGCAATGGTAGTTCTGTATTGCGAAGGGTTGCCGGATACCTGCTACCCCTACGTCTCATCCTATTTGTTTCTGCTTGCCGGTACGACGCACCCTCGAGCGCTAGAAGGAGAGGGGCGAGCGGGAGAGGTGGTTTGTCAATATTCATTATGTTTGCACCGAAAAAGGAAAAGACGGTGCAACCGGTGCCGAGCCAAAGGGAAAAAGGAGACGAATGGATGCGCGTCGAAGCGCGTAGAATACACAGAATGAGTGCGACGCGGAATACGAAGAAATTTCCAGTTTTATGGCCGTATAAAGGGCTAAAGGAAAAGTCCAGCGGAAAAAGAATTCTTTCCCTTTTTTTCTCCTTCTTTTTTTGTTTTCACCGGCGGACCAATGTAGCCATCCAACTGAATTGATACTCTCGGAAGCATTCTTTGTTGCTTCAATATTCTCGGTCGAGATTGTATCGAAGCCCCCGCTTCTATGGAATGTGTCGCCCGAAACGAACTAAAAAAAAGCAACGAGTGAGAGAGAGAGAGAGAGAGAGAGAGAGAGAGAGAGAGAGATGGAGAGCAGCAGATCCGTACTCAGCTGTCGCTGTAACCAGTGTGTAGTTTTTAATTTCGCGGCGAACACGGCATTTCGATACGGTTCCTGTTCACTAGCCCCGGTCTTTGTTTCTTTCGCGGAACGGAGCACAATGGAATTCGAATACGCAAATACGCGCGCGCGGGCGAGAGAGAGAGAGAGAGAGAGAGAGAGAGAGGAAGAGAGATAGCTCGCGGTCGCCCGCTCCCAGCGAAAAGTGCTTTAAGCTTATTCGATCGAGCCATTAATTTTAGCGTCGACGCGCGCGATATGAATTGGTTTCCATTCAAATCCCAATACGTTCGCCGATTTAATCTAATAGCTCTCTTTATCCGGCCAGCTCGCGCGCGCCGGTTTACGCGCGAAAGGAAATAGTTCGCCGCCAAATATTTGACGCCTCGGCGCGGCGTGGCTCGGCGCGGCACACGAAGCGGCGTGGAGCGGTGCTGCGTGCGCCCGGCCCCGGATTTTCAGCGGCTCGAAACACGGCCCTGCACTCCCGCGGCCCGTAATTTAATTTGATATTCCCCTTTGTTAATTTGATAGAGCAGCGAAGCGAGGAGAGGAAAGAGAGGTAGGCCGCTGGGATGCGGAGTGCCCGGGCGAGAAAAATACTTCAGATTCCAGACTGTATCAGCGACCGGCGGCCGTGTCACCTGAACCCCTCGGCTGATGGTCCGACCGAAACGTATCATCGTTCAACGTAGCGCGACCAATGTGATTTAACCGCTCTCCACGCATCGTTCCGTTGATATGACGCCGACGTTCGCTGACGTTTCGTGGCACGTGATACCGAAATTACTGCGACAATAATGCGCTCGTCGTGGTCCAATTTACCTGGAATGATTCGCCGGACAGATATTTCGCCGGGATTTCAAGGCAGATCGATCGACAATTACGTTTTCCCGCCGGATTCTCTAGATCGCATACCCTATAACAGTAATTATGCCGGTTATCCGGCGATTTTACGTTCGCGCTTTGACAGGCTGTTCTATCGAGAAAAATAACAGATAAGCCTTCTCTAATAGAATGCTTATTAGTGGTAGAAAGTTCTAACCAGGGCTTGATTGAAATTGTTAAAATTTTCAATTGCTTCAGATGTAACAGTTATTTTTTGACTCTTAACTTTTCTGATTTAAGAAAACAAGTATAAATCCAGTGAAATCTTTATTTCGTGTATTTATGCATAAAAAGAACATTTTACCTTTACGGAAATGAGAAAAAGTTCTATTGCGCTTTGAAAAAGTTAAAGTACTTTCGGAGGTATTTACCGTTTAGTATTTAAAGTAGTTAAGTCTTACAAAAACGTCGAGTAATGAAAAATTCGATTCTATAGAAAATCATGTAATTTAATACAATTATTAGAAAGTCATTTCGTTTCATAAGCTAGTCCAGTTTCAATAAAACTGTGAAATGCGTTAAATTTGTACGGCAATGCACTTTCTCTTAGTTTAATACAAGATGAGACAAGGTAAATCATATTTGCAATAGCGCGTGATTTTAGTATCCAATGAAAAATACCTCAAATTTCGTTTTAGTATTCTTCTGGTTGCCGCGGTCTATACTGCGTGCGAAGAAATTAGATAAAGCTGCCATGAATTTTCGGTTCATCGTAAATTCAATGGCACACCGATATCAACTTTATCCGTAAGTATAGCTTTACGTTTTATACGTATCCTACAACTTTTTAATAAAGCATTTCTCGACATTTTACTACTTGACATTTTAGTTTCATTTTGGTCCATAGAACACACTATCTTCTAGGAACTAAATCCGTGGATAGCTTGTATTAATTGGAAACTATTATATTTTGCCGATACCAACAACTTCGAAATATGATTTCAAGTAATATTGCACAGAATCTGTGTTTACGAGCTGAAAAGAATTGCATTGTCAGATCATTTCAGTTTATGCCTCAATTGAGGCCTGACGGACAGTATTTATGTCAAAAGAAAATCGAAATAGTGTTTTTATTGTATACTGTAAATGCAAAATTTATTCCATGCATATGAGACAGATACACACAAATTTCACTGATTTATGTGTATAGTATATTTGTATAAAAAAGTGAACAACAGACACCAGCAATGATGTCTGTTCACCATCTGTCGTATTTACTAAGTGTAAATAAAACTGCGCGATTTTTAATGCGATGGTCTCAAAAGTAAAACCAAACAAAAACTTATTTTTATGTATTAGGTTGTGGAAAGTTCATTCCACATTTCATAGAGTTCGTTTTATTCAATTAATATACTCGAATTCGGAACAACCTAATACTTCTAACATAATACATTCTAAATGAAACGAATCTGTAACAATAAACAGACTAATTATTCGTCAAACAGTAATTATCATATTGTGCCTTTCATTTGACATTTCAAGCTTTCCAGCGGTATTTCTTTATGCATAATATGTTCTGTATACACCAAGAATTCATAATGAAATCTAATATACTTAAAACATCTTTCTACCATCTAAATATTTTTTGTATATGTTAAAATTTATAGTATAGGTAGTAAAACGTATTGTTCTGGAAGTGGACCTTCCTGATATATTCTAAGGTCATTTAAAATCAGTGAGGTGACTTTTAATCTGAGCAATCACTACTATTACTTAATACACAAACACCGACTGATGAGGACAAGAGTGAGTAATTCTTATGACGCTGACGTAATTCATACTAACCTTCAAAACTTAAACGACCTCAATGCCACCTACAACTCCCCCAAATTTCGACAGCACTATGTCGTAACCCGTAGCTGCATGCCCGAGCTTAAAACGTTGAACATAAACACGGTACTTGGCCGTAGACTGCGGAAGGGTTGTATCACCCGACGCCCCATGCATTAAGCTCTCTAGAAGAAGGCATTTCTAAATGGTGAATAAATATCCCCGCTCCTGTGTCATAGGCCTTCAAGAAGAAGTTGGAGGGATAGTCCTTACTTCTTCGAGCGTAGGGTGAGTAGAAAAGATCACTCGTGCAACAACAATTGCCATCAACAGAGCCAAACCATTGATCAGAACAGAAACACTCGAACACTATAACCAGAAAACAGAACTCATAGGTTTTAATAGAACATTATCCCAAGTAATCAAGCTTGACGCTTGTAACAATCATCTCGTGCAAACCTACTCTATTATTTTTATATTCAACTGTCGTTACGATGAATTTCCCAAACTTACGATCGTTCCAAGTTATTAGGATGGTCCTTGGAAAAACAAGTAGCACTTGACGAGTTTTACGTGGATGTTATTTGTGGATAGTACGGTGTAACACCATAGATATACATACATCCAGCGAAGACATCAAGGAAAACGCATAGAAAGCTACTAAACTAATAGTCTATTCATTACAAATCGAAGAAAAATTGAACATTGCTGTATTAAAATACGTGGCCAAATGACTAACAGATAAAAGAGTCGCATCTGGTAACTGTGGAATAATGCAGATTGGTGCGCTCTGGTTACCGACATCTCAGATTAAAGTTGCACTGTATGCACATGACTGATTCAATTGACCACTATATCGTTGACGTCAGCACTATACGTCTCGTTCCGGAAGTTGCAATCATACAATTTGATTATGTACCTAACAGAAGATAATTTTCTCATTATTTAAATCTTTGGTAGCTAATGTGGTTCTCCGAGGAAAATAGTCGTAGTACTTTAAAGATCCGTAAAGGGTTGAAAAACATTCAATCTGAAGAGTTGTCTTGGAAGAATCTTCCAGAAAGTTGCCTTTGAGCAATTCGCACCTTGCTCGCATCTTGCACAGAGAATTGGAGCCACTATGGAGTGTGTCTAGAGACAACGACAAAAACAATGAATATCTGTAGAATCGCACGGTTCGGTGGTAACCGACAGGAGAACGGGACCTCGTAGATTTAGTTTGACGAAAGGGTACATGAGACGATGGGCAGAGGCGCAGTCAGTATGCGGTCATAACGAAGCTGTCGACATGATGGATGAGGAAGAGGGTAATGCGACGATGGTTCCTGAAGGGAGGACGAAGAGGAGAGCCAGCCAGCCCATCGTCCAGCACGATACAAGGGATGCTATCGCTATCGGACCCGCACACCCTGTCTGTCATCAGCACGCCTCACCACCTCAAACACACTCGGCCCACCCGCTGCACGCATGATGGAATATGCTGCATTATATAATTATCCCGTAGATGGTATCTCCGCTGGCGCGACGCGTAATTAGAAACTGTCGACCGAGCAAGACAGCATCGCCTGGAGGAGTTTATTGTGCGAGAACGAGAACCGGCTATTGCCGAAAGAACGGGTCGTAACCTCTGTCGAAGCGCGTGACATGTTCGGCTATCTTTTTCAGCGTGCGAACCGTGCTTGCAATGTGGAACTTTCGAAAACAGTGCTATTGAAATGCAGCCTATTTACTTTCATCTGACTATAACCATGTTATTTTACTTCATGGTTTATATACAATATGTAATCTAGAAAATATTATCCTACAAATATACCTTAACACTAAACCTACCAATCACAAACTGTAAGTCATGTTTGCTGCTTTAGAAGAATCACAAGACAGAACTCATTTATATTTCTTTGGCATTTTATTATGTATGCTTGCATTCAGAAATTTATTCGATCAAGTGTCATTAAAAAGCTTCTATACATTCAAGAATTTTTAATTGAAAACTGTGAAACAGGTCAAAATGACCGGCACTGGTTGATCTAGCGTTAAAGTTGGAAATAACGAACACGTTTTATTCAAAATGTAAAACAGAATTATTTGATGAGTATAAATTTAAGCAGTTACACAGAATAAAAGATTAATAGAATATTCAAACAACAAATATTCAAAAGGTATATATATATTAATGTCAAAGAATATTTCGCAATTTTCTTCTACTTCGTTTCTCTTTTAATTAGAAAACGGTTTACTTTTTTTAAGAAACCGTTTACTTCCATTTGTTATCACTAGCTGCGGATCTTTATACAGAACAGAAATGTTTTACATAACACGTACGAAACATGAGTTTATTTCAATAGTTTTAATACATTATCAATAACGTAACGATATTTTTGAATTTTGCGAATGTCTTCACAATTTCGCATTTCATATTCTTCCTACAATATATGTGATCGTTGTCGTATTGTTAAGTACAATGCAACTTCGAGCAGCTGAACAGTTACAATACATTCGCAGAATATATGGTTTTGGGCAAAGTTCAATAGAGATCCTGAAATGGGGCAAATGACTCAACGGTCCAGGCGTCGAGAGCCGACTCTAGTCGGATGAAACTCAATTGGTCTCTTCCCTGACTATAAATCATAGCCTTGCCTTTACTTCCGTCATGTTTGTACGAAGATAGATTAACATGCACATGGTTGGAATTATCTTTCAAGAACGAAGACACTGGACAAGTCGTTCTATTTTGCCTGCAACAAATAAAAGCACGGTATTTGTTAAACGTGGATTTTTCAAACAAACTACAACATTTTTTAAATGACGTTTTGGTTAAAAATTTGGAAATTAGTTCGAATGTGCGTCAAAAACGAGGATTTATAAATGGAGGTAATGCAAATACCATTCTTCATGAATGTATATTTCATTCAGTACGTTTTAGATCTAGATTTAATATGTTGTAAATTTAATATATCGCCTCCACTTTTGACGAATTGAATAATTTTCTACATATGTCTAAACACCCAAGGAATTAAAAATTGTGATTTTCGCCACCCTTAATTAACCTTTCCTTCATTCGCTTGTTACTTTCATTACTAAATAATTTCATAGAAAACAAGATTTTAAACATGCCGGCTGCTCTCGCATCAAAAGCGAGCTTTTTTAACTCTCCCATTTTCATGTCCGTACATAAGTCAACGAAAATAACACAGGAAATGAAGTAACTGTCAACAGAATTTCAGAATTTCTACCCTTTCTGCACTGTCATGTGACAAAACCAAATCCCACCTTATTATAATTCTGGTTAGAAGTGGAATGCGAATCTCTGTATACATATTAACGTTTCCAAAAACTTCAAAAATGAAAAGTTTCATGAAACTTCAGACAGTTCCATTAAAAATTTAATTTACTGAAGTTACTAGTTATGAAAATAAAATTTCCTTGCTTACCGCAAATTCTTCAAGAAAAACATTTTATATAATGTTTCGCGATTTGGCTGCGAGCTATTAACATTCGTATGTTTCTAGAGCGAAAATTCAACAAATTCCTCCAGTCTGACAGTGTAAAATCCGACACTTCTCTACAGTTGCGTTGCCATATGATACATTTCTTTAACTCATTTGCATCCGCAAATAAGATATTCTTTTATTTTGTTTATTTCTGAATAAAAAGATTTCATATGTCTTATTCGATAAAGGTAAAGTTAATTATGAAAGCACAGTAATTGGTTACCTCAGAGTTACCGGCTCCAGGTAGCCTATTTTTCTTGCAGATGATCGTCAACTATCACCAACTAATCAACTTTTTTTCAGATTAATTACTAGATTAGCTAATCACACAAACGTATGAAAAAGTGTTCATCGTACGGACTATTCCACAAATGAATTCAAATATAAGATTGTGAATAAAATACAACTTGTTTAATACAACTATTATTATTTTCATAGCGTATGAGTTTGGACAATCCAAGATAACCGTCGACAGCTAATTACAGTCGTTTGCAATTCATTGGTGGCTCGATGCGTGTATAGAGATTCGGTTCGTTCAAGGTAATCTGCTTATTTGGAAGTCAAGGCAGATATAACGTAGTTAGCCGGGTACCCTAAAATTTAGCCGCGACGAAACACGGAATTATACATCACGGCGATTTCCTTGCGACATCCAATCACATCGTCTGCTTAAAATTCAGCGCAATTGCTCTCTCGTCGGCATATCGGGCCAAAATTTAGACTTTTCTTACGTCCCGGTCCCAGACCGTCTTACGGGAAACTGTACCGTGAGTACGCGACGGTTTCGACAAGGGCTGGAACAGTGTTCGGTAGGGGTTTTAGTATTCGGCGGGTGCGCGACGCTCACTTTTCGTCCCCGGACCTCTCCCAAATAGCGCGACATCGCTCGACGAGTGAGAATGACGTGAAGAATCGTCTTATTCGAGCGAGAAAACGCGAGGCGAGGAAAGTCCTCCTTCCCGTGCGTTCGCGAACGACAATAAGGGTCTTTGCTGGCTCCGGCATCAGTTTCTATTTAGTTACGCTCTCTGCGAAGCCGTGTCGAGGTAATAGTAGCCAGGGAATCCTGAAAGGGAGACAGAGAAGAGAGGAGGCGCCGCGCGACCGGAGACGCTTCCTAGAAGTTTCTCCAAGTAAAGCTGTTCGTCTCCAACAATTTCTAAGAGGAAACCCATCCTGGGGAATTTTTTTATTTATTTATAAAGGTCGCGTTTGAGTCAGTTTCATGGGAAGCCCACATATAACGATAACTATTAATATCGTCTAGTAGAATGAAGAGTTTGAGGTGCTCGTTTATTGAATCTTGTAGTTTAGTAAATGTAAGAGCATGGCTGGTCGGAATATAAATGTTACAAATAGATAAGTATCCTATTTAGATAAGATGATATTTGCTACTGCTTCAAATTTAGTATTCAGGGGAATTTCTTGGTGTGAAATGTCTTTTTTAATCCAGCAACTACTGAAGCGCGGCCTCCTGTACCGGAGTTATTTCTTACCGATCCTGATATTCTACTAATACGTGTTTGTGTATAGACTCAAAGGGTTAATATGCATAGCAATGCCTACGCTGGTATGATATACTCCTAACGTAGTGCAGTGATTGATTCTATAATTTGTTTCTTGTATACTCGTTGCACAAGGGTTTTAAATTCTTTTCCTAGTTTGGTGGCGCTACGGATGATGGAGAGAAAGAAAGTTTTGTATGAAATCTGCTAGAGCACATTATTGAAGGCTCTCTAGCTGGTCCTATCATTAGGTTCGACATAGGCTGCATAATGCACCCTTGAAGATATTGGATCCAATGGGGTATCGCAGATCATTCATCACCTTAATACGAAATTTTCGGAAGATGTCGAACAATACATGATAATAGTCTTATACGTACTCGTAATAGCAACACTAACGACATAAACACGTCTTAAGTAGTCGACTGGTCAGCCGTGTCCCCTTTCTCAGAAGTGATTGCACTAAACTTTCAGACCTTGGATGGAAATAATTACACCCACACAGACACGAGCCTCCACGCTCCGTCTATATCGATTCGCACGATAAGGAGGCTCTATAAAATAAATTTCCCGGAATCGTTGCACCGTACTACGTCGGATTTGCATCGCATTCATGCTACTACTATTGATCAAGCACGGTGACACGGTCGTTAATATTGCTACGGAGAAATGTAGAAGTACTGAGATGAATATTAACTCCGCAATAACAAATAAATTTTCTAAAGTTGGACCCAACAATTTGGATTTTTCGAGATATTAGAACGACCAGCTAGGTAACAAAATTATTTGCAAAAATAGCAATTGTTTAACAACATTGAAAAAATTGGTTAACGTTGCTATGAGTGACTTTTCCACGACTTTTGGTCAAAAACTATAAGAAATCTAGAAATTTTGTCATTTTTCAATGTTATCGCTTGTCTCTACATATACCTTCTAGAGCAAGATATCCAGTTGTAACATCGACAGTATATCAACAACAGTTTTCAAGAAGATATCCCCTTTGCATCGGCAAGCAGAGTAAACCGCGCTCAACGATTGTCAACCATCACCGTTTAGTTAACTATTTTTACGTTTAGTTATTATTACATTGTAGATTTTTAAGTGAAATAAAATTTGTCTGCACTAATTACACGGTACAAGAGCTACATAAATATTTATTTCGTTTCTCAACCATTCTAAGAAGTCGAGAACAGTTCGAGAGATTTTTAAATTTCTTAAATGTTTTTACTGTTTTGTATTTGATCGACTCGCTTTTTTTACAAATACATACAATTCGTAGTCTAGTCATTAGGTATATGAGTTAGCCACCACAGTGTAGATACTGTTTCTCAGTCTGCATCGCAGCGAAGACATGAACAAGTACGCATCAGGTGGATTATATCGGAATTAGTGATAGTTGCAAATCTTTATGCGCGGTTATTCCACTAGTGGATGCCATCGGGTAAACAATGGCATGTTAACGTACGATTTCGAAGCGTAAATGATAACGTTCAAGCATCCTGAAACACGTAGATCGATGTCTCAGATTTCGTTATCCTGGGTTGCCGGCGTGGCATATGGTCGTAGAGAGCGAAGGGTGTGAATCGTACGTGCGTGATAATGCCCCGGTATTTGTTTCCTCGAAGACGCGTGGCGTAAGCTGCGTGAAACGTAACCGGCGGACACATGCCTCGCATTTCCCGCGCCCGTCACCCCTAAACACGTTCCTTTGCATCTATGACCACTTTTTTCCCGTCATAAGCATGTCCTGTCAGCAAAAGCATTTTACGACCGGTATTACCTGCATCGTGCGCGCAGCTTTGAACCGCATCAGGGCCACGCCCATCGCTTCTTTATTCTCTTAACACGAACGAGTATGCGGCGCATGGTTTACGTTCATCCATAAAAGTAACGCCACCTACCGAACTGCGACGTGTATGCCATTTTCTCGTCACGGTGCCCTTAACCGGTGTCGAAATGCCGCGATAAAATACGCTTCAGCTACGAGGCTGATACCGCGCGGCAAGCTTTGCCGTTTGTATGAAATTTTCATGCAACCAAAAACCTCGACGACGTACGACCGATCGCCTTTGATATATACCGAAGTGTATCCACCGCGTCATCGCGATACAATGCAGTTGATGTTGCCACCACGATGGAACTTTTTTCCTTCTCAAGATTCGCGAAACCGGCGTCTACCGGCTCGCCGAGGGAAACTGCACGCGCGCAGGCTCTTGCTCCGTTCGCCTTCCGCATAATGGTAATAATAATCCTCGTATGTCTACGAACTCTGATACTAATTAATAGAAGCTCCTTCACCGAGCAGTAAATCCAATATCCCTGGTTGTTATTATAGGTGGAATATTCGCATCTTAACAGGTCTTCATCAGTTGCAATTTTAATTAAAGTTACTATCAAGCTGCAGCGATATTGCGTTTGATTGGCAAGTTTTAATTTGATACAGGACCCTGGAGTATCGAGCGAACCTTTAAACCCGTTCTCTACTCCCTCCGTTGCCTCTTTCTCCCGCCCCCTTCTCACGCTCTCTCTCTCTCTTTCTCTCTCTTTCTCTTTCACTCTCTTTCTCTTTCTCTCTCTCTTCCTGTCTCTCTTTCGAATCTACTTCTCTCTCTCTTTTTTGTCCTTCCTCGCTGCTTCTACTCTTTCTCCCCTTTTCAACACTTCTCTCCCTCTCTATTTCGATCTCTGTCTATCTCCGTCCATCTCTCTCCCTCTTTCACTACCCGCCCCACGTCCCTCTACAATTTCTCCCTTCGTACCTATCTCTTTCAATCCCCCAGTCATGCGTTTCTCATTCCACTTGTCAATTTAATCAATGTACGCAAATTACAGTGGTTGTCGAAGTGTAGGTAACTAACGCGACGCGATTACAATGTACGGGCTCTCACTCTCTATCTCCCGCACACCGAGCGGGACATGCGAATTCGACGCGAAGGGTTCGAGAGCACGAAGAGCTACACCATCTCCACCAGCGCTAACCAAAGTGCCGAGCGATACCGACACCGATGATTCCGCTAGCTTCCTCCGCACCTGCGAGAGTCCGCCTGCCTGGCCGGTTAGCTACAAACTAGGAGGGCCAGGTCACTGGGGATGAGTCCCTGTTACACTCGTGTTTACAATGGCTCAGTCGCTCATGCGATTCATATCCCTAACCGTGCTATTATCCCATCTCTCCGCAACGCCGGGTCTACGCGTTCTATCTCTTTCTGATCAACTCTTCCATAAGGACGCGTCGGTCTCCTCGTCGCTAATTACCAATTTGTCGTTGCTGCCCGAGAAAGAGGAGGAAAGCTTCTTGGAGTTCTGTGGTCTACCTCAGTTTCACTGCAAGATGATCTTTGATCATTTTCAGAGTCCATAATTGTTCGAATTAAAATGAAGTATAATCATTAAATGTAATTAAATTAGATGTAAGTATAACCAATATAAATGGCGGAGATAGTTTGTGGTTACTAATAAACATTGTAGATGACGAATGATTGGTTTTCGTTGCAAATAACAATTATCGACGACGAGAATGTAATTAGTTACAGATAACCATTACAATTAGCGAAAACAGTTTGTGGTTACGAATAATTATTACGGGTAGACAGAATTCTATATTGGTTACGAATAAACATCATCGACAAGCAGAATTTTGTTTCCATAATTTATGGATGGTAATAAAATGGATAGCTGTAATTTTAAGGTGAAGAATCATTTTTAATCCATTAAGCTATAGCAGATGACATTATGTGTAATGTAAGTGACCTCTTTAGTTTGACGCTGTGAATATAAGACACTCTTTGAAAATTATTTAAACGAACGAGTTGCATGTTTCAACTTTAAACCACGTATGTGTATTAAATAATAATATTATTTAAAACTGCACATGCAATAGTAAAAGTGTTTGCCGAAGTTTCAAATTCAACTGTTAGTATGTATTTAAGGTACAAAACTGTAACAAAATGAAAGGAAATTCATCAAACTGTGCCTCAAAAATAATAAAAAAAAAACATCACATTTTTTTATCCGGATATTAGTTGTCATAGAGATGATAATACTAGGCTAATATAGAACTTTCAAATTTAACCTCTTGTTAGCGAACTTCAACACTTGAGCTCTTTTTGAAGTTCAAGTTTGAAGGAATCGGAGATATTTGATTGAATTCAATTTCAAAGTTAGTTTTGCGGTTCTATATGATTGTGGAAAGAAATTCTGATCAACAGATTTTGAAGGAAACGAAGAAGATAGTGATCTGTCGAAATGAGTAGGGAGGATGAGTAGTCACCGATGAGAAAGGGAAACTTTTAAAACGGTTCTGATGTGACCAATCAGAAGATCGTATAGTGGAACAAATTTGGTTGGAACGAATTCAATATAAAATGGAAATTGTACGCTTATGGGATAAGTGTTTATGTTAAAAATTTTACATAATTTACGTCAACTATAAAAGACTTGAATGTTGCCTTAATCTTTGTACTACCAAGAAGGCATCGCAAATAATAAGTAGAATTTCGTCACACTTGAAGCGACAACCGCGCATGAAATTATTTATTCAACTGCATAAACATTATTAATATACATTGTAAATAATAAATATATGCCGTAAAATAGTTACAATAGACTTATGTTTTATGCAAAAGTTATCTGTGCGTGTTTAATTAATTGAAGAAGGTAAAATGTTGTTTAATAATTAATATGTATAAGAAATAGAACATTTACTGTTTTCTAATCTAATAATCTTGTTATGAAAGTTTTTGAAAACGTCCCTGAGGATTGGAAATAATTTGGTCCATTAAAAATATATAATAAACAACAGTAAATAGTTAAAACCATCTCAAATAATGTTGTCAGATTAAACAAAACTTTTAACGTTTTAATCAAAATGATGATCAAAGTAAATTCCAAGTTCCTAGATGCAATATTCGCTATCCGAGTTTCACCTTTGATAACGCCAAAATAAATAAAGTAGATCGACTTTCAGGAAGATAGCGCGATTACCAGTTTCCAGCTAAATCATTTAAACAATTCTCCATAGTTTCAGTACATTCGATCAAAGTCGTCCATCTCTGTTTCGCCCCTGCTCCCTCTTTCTCCATTCGTCTCGCTGGTTGCATCTGCCGAGCTAAATTCCGTTCGGCTCTGATCTGGCGAAAGTAATTAAACCTACCTTACGAGCCTAAGCCTAATTAATGTGTACCTACGTACCCTCGGAGTGCCGATCAGAGAGCAGAAGGTTTACACCCGACAATGCCTACGCCGTAACTACGGTCCCGGTGTCTATCAAAGGAAGTAAATTTCGTTCGTGGTGCTCTGTGACGCCGGATATTGCCCGAATCGACTCGGTCTACCGATATTCGTCGCAATCCGTGCGCGCGTTAATTTGATTTGTTTTCCGTTTCCTTGCGCAAATATCATTTTGCGTACAGTCGACCAGACCGGATAAAAACCGTCTAATTCCCGATAGAGCGCGTCATCCTCGGACCGGACCATCGTCGTTTATTCCAGACAACTGTTCACGTCGCGTCGTCGCCTTTCGCATTATCGCTAATTGTAGCTAGACAGAACTCACTTTGTTGATCATTGATCGTTATGAAAGCTTTTAATTTCAATCACAAGTTATTCAAGCTTTCGGACGAGTGGTCGAAATATTTATAAATTAATTGTACAAAGCGCAGCGATTCCGGTGTTCGTCAAAAATTTTCTTCGTTCTGCGAAGTAACATTGTTCAAATCTGTGCATCACGAAGAGCTTCTTGATATGAATAGTACTTTATGACATGAACATTGTTACTAATACGATATTAATGTACATCATAGTTATTACTGAATACCGTGTTTTTACACAAAATTAGATAAAAATATGAAATAAAAAATTATAAGATATATACACGCTATAAATTTTATACATTCGACATGTCTATAAAGAAAGTGATAGAGAACTGCATTTCGTTCTATCAGTGTAGAAATTATACAGTAAGTCCCGTTAATATTCGGACACCGTTCAAAACGAAATAACTGTTTTAGTACTGGATTAAAAGACTTGAATTTCTTTTTAAATGGTAGAAGAACCAGTCTATTAGACCATAACTAGAATGCCTTTTATATTTTGCTGTCGTTTAAAATGACAAAAGAAAATAAAAAACTCTCGTTTTTAACTTTTTGAGCTGAGCCTACAACGAAAACTTAAAAAATGCGTTTTGTATTAGATCTCGGTAGGTTATATGCGTACTGAAAATTTCATGGAGACCAGTTGACATTGGTACGAGTTGTAAGTAATTAAAGATAGCAAAAATCGCAATTTTATCCCGATTTTTTACACTTTTGACCAATAAGTGTGAGAAATTTCCAATTTTTTAAAAATCATCTGGCGCTTATAACTCGACGTTGAAATTTTCAATATGCATATAATTTACCGAAATCTACAAAACACATTTGCTCAATGTTTCACATAAGCGCAAATGAAAAAGTTAAAAAACACGAGCTTTTTATTATTTTTGGTCATTACAAGCAATAGCAAAATTTAAAAAGAGTATTCTCATTATGATCCAGTAGACTAGTTTTTAAAATATTCAAATCATTTAATCCAACTCTACAAAGGTTATTGCGTTTTGAAAAGGAATTTTACTTAACGAAAATGATCAACAGGAATTCTGTGTCCACAAATATACATACCTGTTGCTAAATATTTCCTCAAGAAAAGCTAGAAACGTATTGCACAATAAACCTAAATAAATGAACCATTCCAAAAGCCAGATAAACGCGCAGGAAGTCGCTCACCCAGAAGTTCGTGCAACTATATTGGCAATTCGTCACCGATTTTGCCGCCGCGTCTGTGCCATCGCCGTCTTATCACTCTATTAAGCGTAGTTAACAAGTGCGAGAACATCCACTGGTATATTCATCACCGAGACGTCCGGCAACAGTCATTTTTCTCTTTTCGAGTAAACAACTTCCTCGGAGTTCCCGTCGTCGTCGGTCTGTCGACAGTTATACGCGTTTCGCTCGCGACAACGACGACGACGACGACGCTGCATGTTGAATAAAAGGTCTTCCTCGAGTCTCGGAGCTGCTTCCCGAGCATTTCAACGGGGCTCGATTCGGCCGAGGAAACGAGAAAACGAGATGAAAGAGCGCCGGGGGTGGATGGAGACAGTCGCCAGGACCGGTAGGTGAGAGGAAGAATCGTGATCGAGGTTAATAATGAAGGTTTGTTGAGCGTGTACACAATAGAAGACACTCTGTCTACTCGCATTTGATCCCCGTAACGAGCTGAGCGCCGAGCCGTGAGAAAATGCAGAGGCGGGGGAAGGTGCAAAGGCTGATGGTGATAGCGGGTGTCTCCAAGGTGACGATTCTTCCACACACAAACCCATGTACCGTGTCGACATTAATTATGATATTTAATCCCGCGGATAACGGCGGACTATCCATTGTTCGGCTAACGAAAGAACAGGTGCGAGGTTACCTTGCCGTGCCGACGCGTTGCCGATTTTTTCCTGAAAATCGACGGTGCGTTTCTCTGTTCTGCAAAGGGTAGAAACGTGTCTTTTGGCCAATACGACACCTTGGCTATCGCAATTATTTGCTTACATTCAAAAATTAATTTTTACGCTGATCTATTATAATTCTCTGATTCTATTAGGATCTGAAAATCGTAAATTTATGGAAAAGTAATTGATGTCGCATAGAACGTAACCTTTCAATTTCGTCTTGATTGAATCAGAATTTCATTGAATACTTTATTTGTATGAAATTTACGAGACTGCTGGCGTGGTAGTCAAAGTGTTAAATGGTTCATGTGTCATTCGATAATCAATTTGGTATTTAATGTCTATGATAAACGATAATTCGTCGTTCACGTTGTTCTTTCGCGTTTCTTCTTCAAGCGGTTCCTTTTTCAAAATACCAACCGCGTGCAATACTTGATTTTTCAATATGAAATCAAGGGTTAGTTTTATTTGTTATGCTGATGAATGGACAAATTGAATAAAATATAAAATTATAAATTTTTTAAATTCAGTTTCTTTGCTGAATGTCAGAAAAGATACGTTCGGGAAAACGACGATACAAAACGTATATAGTCCAAAATGATTGTTATACTGGTATAATTATGTTGAAATATTTAGAAAATATTCTTATGATGTTGTATAGAAATAGCATTGCTCAGCTACATAGTTGAGAACAAGAAAGATGTATAAGATCACTGAGGAAGAGGTTGGCATCTCGACATTAGAGTCAATATTTCTGAATATATTGCGCAAGGCAGTTATATTTTTGTTCTTTACATACGTATATTGTTTCTTTTCATGATCTATCGGTTGTCGCATCAATCTTTTAGATCGCGCGAATGGCAGTCCAACGAATTGCATCCTTTCTGCAAATTTCTGTTCGCCGATCGCGGGCCGAGGCTCAAAGATATTGTTCCCGGATAATATTCATCAAAGTAGCAGCAGCCGTATTGGCTCGCAATGTCTATCAAAGAAGCTCCTATCAAGCGCGAACAATTTCTCTTTGACTTGCTTAAAGATTCGGGGTGTTGCAGGTTGGATGGGTTTCGAATTTCTACGTGGAGAGAAAGGGTCCGGTATACTTCGCGGAAAGCATGTTGCTACCCGCCGCCGATCTTTGATGGCGAGTCCTTTATAGACACCATTCCCTCTTACAGGGAACACCATCGCTGAACGACAACTGTGAATTTGAGTGAACAACATCAGAAAGTGGAATCTTTATTTACGTCGTTTTCGTAGTCGATTCCGCGAACGCGTGGACGTTAACGGCGTGTAATTCTTCCGTTTGATTACTTAGCGGCACTGTTCGCTTCTAAGCGAAGACCTCGTTTGGTTCCACGGTTGACTAGATATAATCAGCGAATAATGAAGTCCGATAAATATGAGTGCGATGTCGTCGGAACAGTATAAAGCAAAATTTTCGTCTTGTTGATTCGATGTGCGAATAAATCAATTAGTGTCCGCAGCACAGTTTGTGGCTCCGGTATAAATGCACGCTGGAGCTGAAAGGTAAGTTATCCTTGGTTCCTGAATTTCTGTTCAGAATAGTTCCTTTTTTATTCTGTGATAACTCGCTTAAACGCAACTACGTTAGATAGGAATGTGTTCAATAAAAATTAAACATTATTAGAAGAAATATAAAGAAAGAATATTTTGTCGGAAATTTGTTATTTAGTAGCTTTAATTCCAATGTAAAATTCTTTAATGGCAGTCTGGTATTTTAACGAAAATATTTTGCCATTTTGCAAAAAGATTTATGAAAACTGTACAATAAGATACGTTGCTTTGGTAGTGCGGAATTTATAGAAAACAGGATGATTCTTGCGCTTACAAGTATATTCTGTTATTACTTTCGCTATACCTCTCCTCTGTTGAGAGCGTACCCTAAAAATTCAGCGAACGCTATATAATCCTTGTGCTCTCTCTGGAGGACTCTTTCAAGAGTGTGCTCAATCCGATGCGCATTATTAGAGATCTTACATTTTAACGACTGCTGCTCCTTACTAAACAGTTAATGGAAACATTTGAATTTGAACTAGTGCCTAGAATAGATGCAATTTAACTTTTATGGTCAATTAACACCACTGTTAGCACTGCAATTACTTCTTTTATTTAAAATACGCAGCTAAATTCGAAACATAGCAAAATTCATTGAAAGTTTGATATCATTAGCAATGTTTCTTTCACGTGATGCGTAATTACTTAATTTAGGCACTAATCCAAATTAACGTGTTGTTCTTTAAATTATTATTCGCAATTTACTTTGTCAACTATTAACACAATACTTAAAAACAAAAGATACCTATTTCTACAGTTGCTTAAGCAAACCAAATTCACTTTTTAATTAATATTTTTATTTGTTTCAACCGACGTTTGCATGCTATCGTGATAGTAAATAATATTGTGTAAACATTGCTCCTAAAATATTGCTATAATATTTCTAACTTATTTTACCTTAACGAATTTTAATTTGATGTTTGAAATTTGTATGCAATCAGGATCCAAACATGATTCAATTACGATAAAACGAGAAATAAAATAATCTACTACAGTGTCGTATTCGATGTTTCCGATTACCGTAGGAGTGATATAAAGACGGAATCGTACGATTGAAAATCAATAACTTAAAAATCCAACTAATTAACTTCCGTATGAAATCACGAGGTAATTCTGGAATTGAACGAACGCGACAGAAACAATAATTCGATTTCCAATCGGCAAATCCTCCCACTCGAAGGCCGTCGGGAACGTCATTAAAGGTTCGTTGTCAAAAGAATCAGTATCCGATCACGAAAAGGATCAACGAATACCGATTAAGAAGTCATTTCCGTTGGCGTCCCGTAATAGGAGGCAGCGGAGTCAAAGGCAACGGTGGGTGTGTTCGTTGGTCGAGGTATGCGACGAAACTGCTTGGTAGAATTGCTGCGCCGGAACTGCATCCAATCGCTGCCTGAATGTCCGCAATTCCAGACGCCATTAGACGTCTTATTATTTCGTTTTCTCGCACGACATCATCGCTGTAGCTGCTCCGGAGGTGAACCGTTACCCGAGAACATGGCAAACGAGATTCTGGCATTGTATTTCCGGCGAGGAAAGAATGCACCCCAACGACACTGTAAGCTATTTACGAAAAAGTGAACGGCTTCGTAACGTTGCGTCAGTATGTTTCAAGGGCGTAATCATAAAGCTTTACCGACCCACCTTCAATTCCGTGCGAGCCACCTTTTTCTCTCCGAAGCAAAAAGACGTTAAATGAGAGTGGGAAAAAATTACTTTGCAAAATAATGCTTGTCAATGACATGTTTGATATTATTATTGTAATAACATATTTACGTGAACTTTCTAAGAAAATACACACATTGTAAGAATATAATTTTGAACAAAAATTTAAGAACATAAATTTTACGTTCGTTATTATTTTATTATTAAGTTTGTTATTAATATATTTACGTAACTGTCTAAGTTAGATACAAACAGGATACAAAAAGGTGTTGATGACATGTTCGTTATTAATATTTTAATAATATCTTAACGCTAAAAATCTAAGATAAATACAAACAGTTTGAAAATGTATGTGAAATACAAATGTTACAGCATTTATCGTACGAGAATCCGTTTACTTAAAATAAAATGTTTTGTTCCTTAAGAAATTGCTAAACAATATCCCTGTCTTCTTACAAACGCTTACCAATAATATCAGCAATCGCGAATGTAAATATTACAAGAATAAATCGAACAGATACTACGGAAAAATTCGTAGATTTCGTTAAAGTTGAACGATAAAGGAAACTTATACCATCAGCTCTGAGACCGAAGATTAGCCAATGGAAACTGACTGCACAAACCCGAGAGTTGTTCTGTGATCTGAGAGTGTTGAGAGAAAGAGAGCAGTATTTTTGTAAGAAACGAGCACTAACCTCGTTCTGCTCTACCAGCCTATCTCGGCTCCCTCTCCTCGCGGCGACCTTGCTTCTCCCCCGAGAAATTTATTTCTTGATTAGTGCCTGTCGGCCGAGAGGAAAAATATTAGCAACAGCGTGTAATGCAACGTTTAATAGAAGTTACAATTGCGCGCAGTACAGTAATCACAATTTGCGTCATCCCTTTGGAGTCGCGCGAAGAAACGAGCGGAACACCGCGGCGAGAAATATATTACCGAGAATAATTCTGTCCGCTGGGAGAATTCGTTTCTTTTCTCCGCCGCTCTAATTTACGCGACGGCTTGTCCTCGACTTCCATCCTCACGGTTAAGTCGGTCCCATTGCTAATAGGAAAGAATATTTTTCTTTTCTGTGACACCAGTCATCTCCGGACCGTGTTCTTATTACGCTGTTACCATCGGGCTGCCCCCGAGCGTAAAATATGCTTTACGCAGGACGTGATGTACGGTACTGTAAGGAGAACGAAGTAGAAACGTTGATGGAGACGCTGTTCGAAGGAGGATAGAAGTACTTTCGCGCGAAGCAGAGGGGATGAAAAACTTAGTGGCGGGTCCTTGCCTGCGAGGTCTCGACCACAATCTCTATAATGGACCCGCTACAGTGTATCCAGAATCTAGGTTCCTGGCGAAACGAGAACAGAGAAAAGGGAGTGCAGACCCTTTCGGTTCGTAGCTACGACCACTGCATTATAATCGTACTAGCTGCCCATTCCTGACTCTATTTTATTCACAATGTGCCCGCATACGTACTAATGCGAATCAGAATACAAGCGGGGCTGGACAGTTCGAACTTAACTTCCGACGCGGCTGCAAACGCTCGTAGAATTTTGTGTATGGTAACCGTGCCAATTACTGTGCTCCCCTTCTGGTTACTATACTCTTACAATATTTTTACTTGTACTTAATAACAACATTACTAAATTAGAGGTATTTAATTTTTTAAATAATATTTGTTCTATAATTTTCATAACCGAATCAAAACTTCTTACAAAATGCGGAAACTAATTTTTTAAATGTCTGATAATAGTTTGATGTGTTTTTGCCTTGATCTTGTTAGCATAAACACATTACATATAAAGACGAAAAACGTGCAAAAACGATGCTTTCTGAGATATAAAAATGAACTATTGTATTCATAAAACTCGTCTAAATGATCGGAAAACAACAATATAATCGGCTTCTTGCATATATTTTTTATTTAGAGTAATTCAGTAACCGAAACAAAACTTGTTTCTATTACTCTCATCGCAAACCACGTGTTACATCTAACCTTACTTTGCTTGCTCCGTGAAATGTATGTACGCTACACGTAATTTTCTTTTCTTTTTTGAATAATATCATAAGTATCGAATCATAGTGATAAAGTTGATTTATAGTAACTTTATAATTTATCTCATTTGTCTTTTTAACATTTTCGCATGTATAGATTACGTATTATGACGTAAGTAAAAATTTTCGGAAATGTGACTTACGCCACTGCGATTCTAATCCACTCAATTACTTGAATGCTTTAATATTGATGATAAAGAAACAGAGCCTTATTCCAGTTTAGAAAAACGAAATACAGTTGACATTCAACGAATTATTAAAAATAAATAAAAATCGCGAGTGAGTTTCGTGAAAGTGCAGCAAGGTGTCAATAAGTAATAAGACGTAATAAAGTCGCACGTAAGTGTAAAAGTTGTTAAGCCATGTCACGCGTCCAAGAATATCCAAGAATAAGAAATCCGATACCTCTATGTCACATATCTTCAAACTGCCCGTGTTCGACACGGAACATAAACGGGAGAAACCGTGAGAGGAAAGAATCTTGTTTCCGATCAACATTTCCAAAGATCCGTGCATTTCCATGCATCGACAGCGATATTTCCACAGTTGTTTAAGATATGGTACAGCAATAGGGCAGCCACATGATTGTGATATATGTAAGTGCAGCGTTACGTGTTGTCTTTGTTTGCTTTCGGAATGGAGATATATGAACGCTAAGTGATTGATAAGTATGCGGCTTGCTGCATATTATAACGCCATACGTTACGTGTTGTGCCTTAACTGACGCATCGTCTGCTATTTGTTGTTTGTTTTCCATTGTTATAATTTGGATACGATATCCGTCATTTTTGTCTCTTTCTGCACCTCAAGAATACTATACACAGGTGAAAATTAATTTGTATATTTCTTGTAAGTATTTATCTTCTATAGTTTCTTTCCTATAGTTAACCAGTCTCTTTATAAATAATATTTAAGACAAGATAACTACGATCTCCCCGTACAAATTTTGATGACAATAAATCATTTTCTTAACTAGTAGTCCGTTTGGAAATAATATTTGTGACTCAAGTACGATTCCTCTCGGTAAATTTCGATATCAATAAATATTTAGCGAATCAGTCTATTCCAGAAAATCAACACTTGTGCAATTTCTCGTAATTATTTATTTCCAATACGAGATATCCACACTGATCTAAAAATTATTCTTCAACGAAGGCTAATCATTCCTTTTCAGTACGTAAGAAATATTGTATTTTGAATACTTCGTAACTTATGGTGTAGAAAAGCCTATCTGTTAGCGTATCCACGATACAGTTTTATACCTGGTCAAATGATATACGTATGGAATGCAGTGCTACTTTATTGTGTGCTGTATGCCATTACTTACACCTTTTTATTGCTTTGCATCCGCGTGAAACCCAATAGAAACGGTCGGTGTAATAAAAAATGAGAAAAGTCATACGAGTAACCTATTGTCCAAGTGTAACCGTACTTTGGATGAGTGAAAATCGCAGATAGCTATTTCAAATTGAAAAATCATGGAAAATTGTGTCAGCAAACGGTGATTGGTAATGTAACGAGTTAGAGAGAAATGTAGAAAATTTGCAGTCTTTTGCAATGTTATCAATTTTTATTGCAGTAATTAATTTACAAATTCCACTGTATCTGTTATTAAATTTTGTACTTCGTAATGTTTATTTTTTCCGGATTATGTACCTTTACTTGGTATGATTTAAAAGGGTTTAGTAATTAGTAAACAAATAACAATAGTAATAAATAATAATATATACAATAATCTTGCAAATAATTTTTTAAAGATTTTGACTGGGACATTAATCTTACAAAATATATATATATATATATATATATATATATATATATATATATATATATTTTGTTTCCTGCATCTATTGCAAGAAATAAAAACCAAATAAAACATTGTTTTTTTTTCTGAAGTAAAAATCATTTATCAATATTCTATAATTCTTTTGATTTTCTATAACGTGCAGTTTAATTTATTTGCTTGGGAATATATATGAAAATTTATGTGTTCGTTATGAATACATAAAATCCACAGTCTACTTATGAAATTTCAAAAATTATAAATGAAAAAGGAAACGTTTTTAATAAACTTGCTTCTACTCAATAGAACTTGAATCTCTTCATTATTGGTGTGCACGGTAAGACCAATTGATTTTGATTTTTCATTTAACTTGCATTTTTTTGATTTTTCATTTTCATTTCATGTAATAGGTGTAGTAGTTAAGAGTAAACATGATACTTCACAACCAGTTTCCTAAATTAGCATCGTCAAATACTAGCTAACAATACATGTTCGAATGTAATGACTTGCAAGAACAATGGAAACGCTTTACCAGATCGGAAGTAACCACAGAATCTTCGGATTTACGTGTGTTGGGGAGCTGATTAGCCACCGAAACGTCAGGCGTAAAGTTTCAATTAGAGCGTCGAACATAGTACGGTGTCACCACTTTAATTTTCTTGTTAGGAGACCGTCGAAGCTTCCTCGTTCGAGGCGGTTCGACGGAATCGCCTCTTTTTATTTAGCTCTAAAAGCAGAGCTCGTCCTGTCGGAACCATTCGACTTCTCGACGCGAGCGAGGAGCTATTCGTCACTTCAAACCTAAATTTCCCAAAGTTTTTTCCATTGTACAATGAGTTCATCCGATCATCGGCTGACGTCTGGTAAAGTTTGAAATAAAGAAACTGAGTAATAGAGCAACGGAGAGTTAGGGAAAGACGGCGATGGAAATAGAGAAGCTAAGAGAAGAGAGCGAGAGAGAGAGAGAGAGAGAGAGAGAATGAAAGTGATAGAGTGAAAGAAGAGAAGAAAATGATAAAGAGAGGAAAGGAGCGCGATAGAGAGGAGAGTCGAAAAGAAATAAGGAAGAAAAGATGGTGGATAAAAAGAGGAGAGGGGAAGGGGCAGGGAGACGAAGGGCAAGAAGTAGATTGATTCCCAGCCCTGTCCCCTCAAGACAATTTGTACTCGACCTCGTACTCTACGATCGTCTCTTCCGTTCACTCGTGAGCGGGAAGTAAAGCGTGGCTTCTTTTTTTCTGCCTCCGCCTCCGTAACCATCCTGCAGCCCCCTGCCTTTCCCGTCAGACTGCCGCTCATCTCGCTCCGTCTCGTTCGAAAGTCAGACCCAGGGAGGTAGAAACATGGAATCAACGTAGAGACATCTCTCCGCGAAACCTACGGGACGGCATCCCCAAGACCCACTATGCGACTCCGCGGTCATTAATCACTCGGTGTCCTCCCGCCCGGCGTCTCCACTGCTGAAACGGTGGATTCTTTAACCCGTCGAATAGCCAAATGGATCACATCCTGATCGATTAAATGGATAAACAAAACGAAGGTCTGCACGAGACTCTACTTTCGGTCGACGATCCAGTGCAAATAACCGACAGCTTTATCTCGATCAGCGTTACTCGTGTAAGCAATTTGAAGAATAATCGTTGGGATGGCGGCTTCGTCGTACTATTAGTTATCTGACTTCTTGTCTAACTTGGTCAAAAGCAAAGGTATAACCCATAACTCGTGATCAGGATTTCGTTGATAATCTACTAAGTGCGAATATTATACGTTTTTCTAAATTGTATCAAAATTTGATTCTTCTGTTAACCAGTTGTCTGTTGCAATCTCTTTGAAAAGTGTGTAAGTTACTGTTATTATACTGTACATGTTTGATTTTCTCCATAGTCTGTTTAAATATAGTTTTCTAAAATATCTAATTTCATAAAGGGTATTAAAATATATACATATACATCTTAACCAGTTAGCTGTTTCTATCGAGTATACTCATCACGAAGGAATAACAATATTTCGTTTAAAATCACCTTTAGCCGATCCGGCTAAAATTATTTACAAACCGCGTTGTCCGATATGTTTAACATTATATCTTCATTTATAACGAGGTTTCTAATGACAAAAAAATGTAATTATTTTAAACCACGATCGTGACAAATATTTTTATTTAAACAGAAAATTTTGATCGTTCCTTGAAAAGCATAAAAGGCTATTAAATTTGTATTCTAACCATTTTATGTACTGCAGTTTTAAAGATAAACAGATAAATAGAGAACCACCTATCTACATACATAAGGGTTATTTTCCCCCTGAAGAAACGAATTTGGTCCGATAATAAAAATAATTCAAATCTACTTTTAAGGACCTGAACAAACATGCAAACTTAAAAAGAAAACGAAATTTTCAAACTTTTCTTTCTAATACTATATCCAAGTTTTCAATATATTTTTCGAAGTACTTCTGTTAAATGTGTTAGTTTTCCTGTAAACCTTAATGAGATTTGCGAAAAGAATAAATTCTCAAAAATTGGATACACAAATAACAATATTTATACTCCGGGTCCAAATGAACCCATACAAATGTTTAAAAAATGATCGCGTTCGTATGCAGTGCATTGGAAATATATTACTGGATGGTTGATAATGAAAGTGCCTTTGAGAAATTCCTATCTGAAAGCAATAGCTGGTAAGGTCTAAACAGTTGCTGCCAGTTGGCCGATACATTATTTATCGAGTTGAGGAACTCGCCCGATTCGATATGAAGTCTCGGAGTACATAGTGCAACCTTTCCATCGGGAGAAGAAACCATCTTTCCGGACGAGGTTCGGCGGATTAATTAAGTCCCTCCTAACGGTATAGACTTCACTGTCGACTTTTCTCATCTTCAACCTTCTTTCTTCCTCTGAATTCATCTCTCGATTTGGCTCCATTCTGCCTCTTTCTCCCTTTTCTACGCGATCGCCAGCCAACGATTTCCTTTTTCTCGGCCCTCCATTCCCGAGGATTCTCCATTTAGCCTTTCCACGGCTCAAGCCTTTCAATTTCGCACCACCGCTTTTCGAGCAGTTAATATTTAACTCCGGCCAGAAAGGAACGACCAAGTTTTTCAGACTGGCTGCCTAGAGCGAATCCAGGCGAGGGTGCTCGATGAGCTGATCTGCATGCCGCGCACCACTTCCTAACCTCGTCCTTAACGAGCCGACGACTACCTTGACTCGCCACCTATCTTGCCCTACCCCTTTTTCAAGCCGGTAGGCGTACTTTACATTCTGCGAAGACTCCGCGAGCTGCAAATATTTCGACAGCTCCAACGACGTTAGAGAATTCACCGAATCGATTCTGAATTTCAAAACTCTTCGACAAATTAGGGGAGAAAATGTCGTACTGCGAATTGACAGGCTTCCCATGACTAGACAGATATATTAACACTGCTTTCACATTTTTTCTTTTAAGATCCTTTAGACTCTTTCGTAAGGAACAAACAAGTTTTGTTAATTCGTACATTGTAGTCATATGTTGTGATAAAAGTGGTGGAAAATTTGAAGAGATCGAGTCTTGGTGTTTCTATAAAAACGACATACGTTAGTCGCTTTTAACATTAAACTTGCTGAACATTAAAATTAATTCACGTGTGTCGCTGTATAAGAACAACAAGCTTGTATTTATTTAGACTTCGCAATTTCTATTATAGTACAGTGGAACCTCAATTATCCGGTCTAAGCAAAGTGACCTTAGTTAAATTGTTAGATGTCATCTTCATTGATTTGTACAATAAATAGTTTATATTTTTTCTCCTTTGATCGAGCTGATTACAAAAATTAAATTATGTCTTTAATTTGAACAATTTTAAAATACAATATGTGATTAAATTTAGTTTCTGTTATAGTCTTAGAAGTTTCCATATTTTATTGAACATACCATATTCTTTTTATAAAGTGTCTTGCACCTAGTAGCAGTAGAAGTTACTTAGCTTCTCAAATATGACATTATACGTTACGAGTAGTCTGTATATATTATTAACGAAATCCCGACTTTGATTGATTTTTATAGGTTCCTAGGAGTTCTAAATGCACAAAGTCTGGATTCCAATAATTTTAATTCATTCCATCCCCTTATAATTTGTCTGTGCAAATGTCAATTTTCTTAAATGACTGTAGTCTACTAATGTATGACTTCAAATAACCAATTTCGGTTTTTGTTATGATAAGAATGAGATAATTACTGCTTTGAAATATTCAATGGTACTGAAACAGTATATCTAATGGGAAACAAGTAAGGCAAAATTTGTTCCTTCAAACAAAATTGTCTTAATTATTCAACAACTACTTTGTATTTTCAATTAATTCTATCCAACTTTCTACAGCTTCCTGACAATAATTTCTCTTTACTGTGTAAATTGAAGACTTTCGAAGAGTAATTGGTACATGCCTGAAAGCTAACTCATTTATGGAAAAACTTGAAATTACTAGCAAACTATTTTTTTCCTGCAATGAAACGAGAATAATTATTGGAATGCTTATTCTTCGGTATTACTTATATACTAACAATTATGTAGATCGCAGAGTTTAGACATTTATAAACTTTTTAAATTTTACCACGAACTACGACATACAAAATAGTCAGTTATTAATATACTTTCGACGATAGTCTCTTCGATCAATAGTTACGAATTGTATTCACAAACGATTCCACGTTTACCGAATTAAGTAAATCGATCTGCGTTTGTAAAACTCAATAATATTTTCAAATTGCGATATAAAATCGAGACAGATAATATTGTTGGTCGTATTGAGTAACATTCATCCAAAAAATTTACATGACGAACGAAAAGTCGAACTTCGAAATACTTCAAACGATGAAGATAATGAGTTTGTTCCAATTAAAAAGAAAAGGTTGATTGTTTTACATCATAATAGCATTAGTGACACTGAATACAATTTACTTTTGTTTTCTAAGGTGTCATAATTATTTGCTTGTTAAGCCGTGTGAGATATGTATTTTATATGTATTTCAAAAACGGGTACTAGCTTTTATTTCCAATAGCTTTTCTGTTGTACATATAAACTCTATTTACAAATCCACGTGGAACGGAAATTCGCGTAAATTGAGGGACGGATGTACTTGGCCTATTCAATTTTTTCATAAATGCATAAAATCCGCTATCTAACGATAAGATATGAAACAAGCGAACTACGTAAATTCGTCGATTTCCCCCATGAATTGAACAATGGTTTGGCGAGAAAAGTTCGTACCGCTTTTATGAAACACTAGTTATGATAAGAGCCATTAATATTAGCCCGGTAGGCGATCTTGCGCTACGTGGTCGGGGTTCTCGGCGACAGATCCGAGCTGATGAAAATAATCAGTTACGTTTAAGTAAACTGCGAATCCGCTCATCGGCATCGACGCCTCTGGAGACGATTCAGCTGTAACGATCTTCCGAGAAGCCCATTTCGTTTCCGTGCTCACGCGTAAAAACCGTTCCTTTCCTTTCTCTTCGCGTTGGTGCGCACGCCCCCTTCTTTTTACTCCTTCGGTCCCTTTTCGCGCCGCTCTCTTCAATTCTCAACGTCTCATGGGGAGTACTTTACGAGAGCCCAACGAAGAAGCTCGGAAAGCTCACGGCCCTTGAGCTTTAACAATCGTACTTTCATTAGCGCGCCGACGGCTGCCAGAGAATGCGGCGAGCTCTTGAAGGGGTGTCGAAACGAAAACGTTTCCTTTCGTTCGCCGCCCAGAAATTAGATACAACGCAGCTCGTTTGTCTGCCTGCCGATAATGGACTCGTAAACAACGACAGCAAGGAAATGAGATCGCGCCTGACTTCAATCACGCGGAAACTGGGAAACCCGGGTAACGAGAATATTCGTGGCCCGTCGATTTTTATGGATTTCTGATCGACTTCGCTTTCCGCTTTCAACAACTCCGGGCGTCGCAACGGGCAAACAGCTCCTCGAAGATCCGAGCGGGACATTTATTTTTCGAAGAACTCGCGAGGGTAAACAGATATTTCAAGTTCGACGATGATTCACTGCTCTGATCGCGTACATTCAGCGCGATAAAGGGTGCTGCGAAATGGTCAAAACTTGGCTTTTAATGTGTTGATAAACACGCTGTGAATCTTCACGCCAAATGAACATTTCTATTCTGTTTCATAACGATGGTCGCATGAAATCTGCAGTCTGTTGATACCGCATCATTTTATAGCTTATATACAGTGACTCCCAAAAGTATTCGGACACTACTATATAACTTTGACTTCTACGCCATATATTTAAATAAATATACATTGAAAGGAAAACATTTTTTACGGTATATTAAAGTAGAGTATA
Organism: Augochlorella aurata; assembly: GCA_028455555.1. NCBI lineage: Eukaryota > Metazoa > Arthropoda > Insecta > Hymenoptera > Halictidae > Augochlorella > Augochlorella aurata. The sequence continues at coordinate 1,376,344 of CM052168.1, read as the reverse complement.
TAAATGTCAAAATACAACGAACTTTCGATTTAGTATAAAACGTTATCTAAATAATTAAAAAAATATAAAGAAAACATCGAATTTTCACGCTACATAAGATTTATACAGTTAAGTTCAAGAGTTATAAAAACAAATTTTTTCATTGTATATGTATTTAAATCTATAGCGTAGAAGTAAAAGTTATACTTGTGTCTGAATATTTTAGACAAATCACTGTATGTCAATAAATTATCAACCTTATATCACAATAATTGCCTACAGAAAACGAAGAATTGATTGTATTGCTATTACGGTTTTGTTAATGAAATAGAACTTTAAAACCGAATATCTCAAGACATAATTTTGTCAAAAACATTCTTGTACATTTCTTTGAACAAATGCATGTTTTTGAATGTGTTTGGTATTCTTGTTAAGTACAATACAAACGTAGACCTTCTGCTACAAAACAGATTTTGAATTTTTCTATCTCACATATTTATTTGAAAGTTGTGATCACTAGATCTCAACAAAATATTTGCCTTCCTCTTCGCCTGTTGTCTTTAAAACTTCCCTTATTACCAGACTAAGAATTTTATGCATTTATGACATAAATGAATGGGAGTAGTATTAATTATTAAGTAGTATTAAGTATTAATTATTAGAAAAATAACTAACTCTGAACCTACCGAGCGGCAATAATAACTGACATTTTCGCCTCACAAAATTAAGAAGGTCTAATTCATTTGAATTTTATAAAATTTTTATAATAAAACTTGCTCCAATAGTGTAATTTATTCAAATATATCCTACGAAGAGGTGTAAAGCTTGCAGAATTGTAAAAGAAGTAACCGGTCCATTTTAACAGTGGCACTT